>PVIR01012040.1:0-45679 GCA_004026965.1 Petromus typicus | reverse complement strand
AGACAGCGCATTTTTACTTTTATCTCTAAAACAGTGGTTTGCTGTAGCAATTTAGAATCATTCATGTTTAAGTAGTATTAGTCACAAAAGTTCTGATTTTATTCTTGACAAAATAATTGAACATTTTTCCTAAAGTCATTCGTATTGAAAAAGCTATTATGAAATTTAAGAACTGAGAATAGAAATAATTTACATGCATTTTCTTTCCCTTGTTAATAACACAGACAAGTTCTGCAAAGTTGCTCAGGAAGAAAGGAAAGTGCTTATGAAACTGTGGAAAAGAGCCTAATAAAAATTGTACAGAGATTAAAACTTTTCTAGCATTTTCTTTTAGAGTCAGTCAGTATGTCCTCCCCATTTTAGTCCTAGGCTCCCTTCACCTCCTACGAGTGAAGGGCATTTCAGAGATAAAATATATTTTCATCGAGATTAAAAACCCATATGAGGGAATTCCTCTTTCCTTAGCCGTGTCGATGGGAAGAGTAGCGGTTCTCTAAGAAAACGGCTAGGTGTGTGGGGACATGACTTCGGTTACGTGAGGGTTTGCATCTTGTGTACAATTAAAGCCTTGAGCACTACTGGGGGGAGGGTCGGGTCTGGAGACGTGGCCTCAAGGCATATTGGGTCCTGGCCCTTCCTGTCTCTGTGTTCCATCTGCAGACACGTGCTCCCTACCATGATGCTCTGGGCCATCACAGAAATACAGTGAAGTGCCCACGGACCATGAACTGAAGTCTTCGCAAGCAGGAATCTGAATTAACCCTCTTCCTTTAACTTGTTCATCTTAAGTACTCTGCCACAGTAAAGGTAAGCTAGCCATCACCTATGATTATGACTCCTACAGAGTACACTAGAGTTGTAGATGATAACATTCATCAACAAAGAACAGTTCTAAGCAGAATACTGCAGTGAATTTTCCTGTAAGCTAATTTGCAATGCCTGAGTGAAGTGACAATTAGGTTTGTTGGAACATTGTTCAAAAGGCTGAATGAAATGGTTTGGCTGCACAACTCAATCAGAGAAGGGTTCGAGCAGGAGGAGCTTCTCCCAGGAGAGATCCTCATACACATGAGAGTTTTTCTCCCTCATGCACCAACTCAGAAACAAAGGGCATCGCCAGAGAAGGGAGGTACTCACTGGCTTGGGATTCTTTAGTCTTACTCACACCAGACTAAACAGTTTATTACAGAGTCGTGTCCACCACCTGACACCTTCTGCTCATAGCTGGTGGATGAAAATGAAGTTGTCTCTGCAAGCCAAGAAATGTTTTCTATTAAAATTACTGTTCAGGTGAGATCTTAAGTAATACCTCTCAGCAGTGTTAGCTCAGAAATGATCTTGAATAATGAAAAATCAGCCAAATCACTCTCATAGATTTTTTTTTTTTACTTTTGGAAACTTATAATTTAAACATAAATGGGTTTCTTTCATTATTTCAAGAGAATAATGCAAAGTCAAGAAAAGGGTCGCTAAGTCTCAGGTTTAAAGAGATGAATTTTATCTGTGATTCTTTCCCATTCAAGAATCTTAACAATGAGCCAATTCATTTTGCTCTGAATTCTAAGCTTTGAACTTTAAGTGGCTGGATTGCTGCTACTCGTACATTGTTTAATGACCACAGTGTGGCTGGTTCTGACAAAGGCGTGGATCGGATGGCTGCCTTCTCATTGTCTTGTGAGTACAGAATATGGGGTACAGAGTGCCTGTGTCACATGAACTGCATGCATCAGGTGTGGGCCTCTAAGACCTGGTGCAAACTGACGCCTCTCGGACCTGACACTTCCAGGCAGACTATTGTGCCTGCGCATGGCGGGCACAGGCGTCATTGCTCAGTTCAGCTCTTCCCTGTCATCCTGAAGGCGGTCACAGCCCCACCCGACTCACGTGGCCTCCACAGACTGCTTTTTCCCTGGCACAGCTGCAGCTGTGGGTTTTTATTTGCAGAGACCTGGGCTTGGCGTCTGTCCCAAGCAGTGGGATGTGACTCGGCTGAGCCCACAGGACCGACTCCCTGGAATTTTTTTCAAAGTGCTGGAAACTGGGCATCTCCTCTGAGTTCTAACTAAGCTCACTGTGTTCCTGGGGCCATGAGAGGACCTTTTTTTCTGATTCCTGGTAAAAGCTTTCTGCGGAGGACAACAGTGGTCTAAGTACCTGTGTGACAGAGACAGAGCAAAGGCAGCAGTGCTGGTTCCGGGAGCGCTGCTTTGGATCTGCTGGGTCTACTGAGATTTTTACACATGTACCAACAAATATTTATAGGGAACTTATAAGATTGGGGTCACGCAAGCAAAATCACTTTAAGAGGGCTCGAGGTATTTTGTAGCAGAATATGCCCATGTAGTCTTTGGTTCATCTTATTTTTTGAGTAGCACATGTTGGTGAGAATACCAGGTTGCAAAGCTGACAAACTACCTGTATTCTAAAGCTGAATCAAAGATGCCAACTTGGAAGTAAGGTTGTAAAATTTAAATATTTCTAAGACACTAAACAGAGTGACTTTTAATCGGTAAGCACAACAGATAAAATCCACTATCAGAAAACACATTGTTAAACATCATGCTACAGTAATAGTTATTTATACAAAAACCTTTGAGAATTAAGGAACACAGAACCATCAGCAAAACACTATGTACTTGTTAAATGAAAATTACATTAATTTTAGCTTATATGACCCAGGAAAAAACAAAATAACCTTGTTATGTTGAGTAGTAAGACATTTAAACAGGAAAGTTCAGAATGCATTTGGAGCAGATATGGGCAATTTGTCTTGTTTCTTTGTCTCACACCAGATAAATATGCACATTGCACAGGGCTGGTGTGCCCTTCTTCCAATCAAGGCAATGGAAATGTAGACAAAGATGGCTGATTCCTGCCGAGGGCCAGCGGAAGTCCTGATGTTCCTGTTACCAGGACAGGGGTGGGGTTCTGGACAGGCAGCAAAAGGAATGCTTGGCAGAGGGAGTGAATAGGAGAGCCATTTCCTGGAGAGAGCCTGGAACCCAGAACCCCGGGTGGTGTGGGAGACTTCAGGAAACAAATACCTCAGAGTCTATAGTTAGTCTCTAGCCAGTGGGTGAGGTAGTGAAGGTTTATACAGCAGGAGAAAGGAATGACCAGAGTTTTCTTTTGGAAAATAATTCTGTGGACAGAATCTACTATAAAATAGGATGATGGGAAAAGAAAAAACTAGGGCAAAACCATGGAAAGTATCAAAGGAAAGACGGTTAAAATCTACACAAATGCACAACAGTTGATCTTTGACATAGGAGACCTCTGAGGACAGGACCCTGTGATCCAGAAAATCAGACTGGAGGAGAAGCCAGGGAGAATGAGGAAAAGGAAGACAGTGGAGGGCTGACCTGGGCCCTCGGGGTGTCATAACCTCGGGTAAGGAGGACAGCAGTGCAATGACAAGTTCCAGTAGTGATAAAAACAATCTTCAGAAGAGGAAAAAGTTGTGTCTAACTTCCTTACTTACTTATAGGACTGGCCTATGTATTTGGAGGGTCTCTCTGAAGAGGCTTCCTTTTCTCAGCAGAGCGTGCTCAACATTCATGCGTACCCGGGCCCTGGTGGCACACATCAGTAATCCCAGCCATCTTGGAGGCTGAGGCAGAAGGATCACAATTTGGAGCCCAGCCGGGCCTATTCAGCAGTGCGATGAAACCTTGTCTCAAAATAAAAAGTTGTTTGGAGACGTAGCTCTGTATGAAACTACGTACAGTGCCATGCGTGCACATGCACACGCACACATATATGCGCACACGGTTCATGCTTATGTTTTGCTAATTCGTTTTTTTTTGTCAGAGTAATGGAGGAGTCACTGAAGAGAACTTCATTGAATGTGTGGGTCTATGTTCATGTCTCTGCTACAGGGTCTAGGAATTAACTTTTTCTGATAATTATGAATAAAGACACCATATTGCTTTTACTTGTTGGTATTTGTTTGTGGGACAGAATGACTTCATTCATCTTGGGGAATTTGCACATCATTGGTAATATGTCATGTAGCACATTTTAATTCTTTTTATTCCTTCAAGTTTTGCTGTGGACAGACAGTTTTTTTCAGTTCAGTAAATACAAAGGCGTATGCCTGCTGGGTCATAAGATAAGTGAGGATTTAGCTCTGAAAGCAACTGCGCAGGGGGCCGTATACGGGGCAAAATCACTACATTCCAGCCGGACAGAGGAGGCGAAGGACTTGGAGACCTCACATCATTGGCCAGGAGTGGCGGCTCTGTGCAGACGAGGATCAGTAGGATTGTAGAGAAAAGGAAAAAGGGAGACAGTGAGACGGAGGGACAGAGATACAGGAGAGGGAGAGAAGGAGAGGAGAGAGGGAAGTGTCATTGGATTGTTTCATGTGACGGTGGCCGGGAAAGTTTGCCATCCACAAGTGCAACGGGCGTGAGAGAATCGCAGGAAGGAGTCTGTGTTGGTGCCTGAGTATCCAGAAAAGATCGCGTAGGACAGAGACACCGGAGTCCGTGGAGCAAAGCTGAGCTCAGTTCCGCCTTCCTCCGTCTTCAGCTGCTCCCGGACGGCCCGTGGAGCTCACCGGGGTCACTGAGTCCTCAGCTGCGAGGTTCACCGGGATGCAACGCTCAGCAGCGTCGCCCAGCGCGTCTGCGGAGGGCGGGCAGCGAGCGCGCAGGGGCGGCGCAGCCCGGCAGGAGCCCGCAGCCCTCTCGTTACTGCGCAGTTCCGGTTCTCCTATGGGAACGTGCGCACTTCTTTACGCTGGTGCTCTACTTTAGATGAACTATCCGCTAGTATACCAGCCTACTTCTAAAAACATGACGCTTTTGATTTCTTATCGGATTTTAATAGTTTTAATATTTTGGATACGCATCCACCATTAGAAAGAATTCTCGTAATTACATGCTTCCGGTCTGTGGTCTGTCTTTTCATTTTTTTCAAAGCATCTTTTGCCGAACACATTTTGTTTAGTTTCATCAAGCCCAAATGACCGTTTTTGTCCTTCTGTGCTTTGACTATACTGATGTTAGAAACCCAAGAACGCTGCAGATGTTCTCCTATTTTCTATTTCATCACTTTTCATTTGTAGATGTGTTACAGATCAGGCATCCTGTTCCTCAGCTCCAGAACCACTGTGTTTACACTAAACGCGGTTTTTGTCCATGCCCACTGAGTCCACTCCGAGTCGCATTTTCCATGAGAGGTCTCAGGGGTGTTTGTCCGTCAGTGTTTGGGGACCCCCTCTTGGTCTGCAGTCATCCTTGAGAAGAGTGTCCTCTGCACTGAGTTCTCTTTTCTTTGTCAATAGTCACTTGAATGAATTTGAATGACTCTGCATCAGGGTGTGAGTCTTGTTTTACGTATTCTGCTGCTTACATTTTATCATCCTATAACTGTGGAAGTTGAGTAACCATCATCCTGCAGTTTCTTCCTCCTCTCTTTTCTTTTTTTCTTCTTGTTATTGTTTGCTTTCCCATTTATGTATCTCTACATCTTATTATTATTTTTTTTTTGAGACAGGGTCTTCCTTTGTAATTCAGGCTGGCCCTGAGCTCAGCCTCCAACTCATATCACAGCAATCCTCCTGCCTCTGCCTCCCAAGTGCTGGGATTACAGGCATGAGCCACTACACCCGGCACTGTGGTGTGTGGTACTGGTTGCTGCTGGGCATGAATCTCCATGCCCAGTATTGTATGGGTCCTTGCGCTTGCAAGACAGGCACCAGAACCACTGAGCTATATCCCCGGCCCTCTACATCTTATTATTGAATAGATTATTACTGTGGCGTATTACACAGATGCAACCTCAAATCACGAGTTAGTCCCACATACATGCTTTTAATTTCTACCTTATTTTAGAGGATGGTTCTTTATACATTTTTAGATGGTTCTTTATACATTTTTAGATTTTGAATATCTGAACTTATCGTTATTATTTTTCCTGAAGAATTAATATTTGTAATGTAATTTTCCTGATGATAATTTCCCCAAATGTTTGAAAAAATATTTCTCCTTCATTAATTTTTCCTTCATTTAATATTTCCTCTTGTTTAGTTTCCTACAGTTTGAATATGACATCTGTAAATAGATATTTTTCTGTTTATTCTGCATGGAATCTTGTATCCGTGGGCTGGAAGTGTGCTGGATTAGTGGTGAGTGTGAGTGAAAAGCCCAGCGGAAGTGCTCAGTGTGGTTCTGGGCTGGAAGGTCCGCCCAGGGGTCCTGCTCAGCAGCGCAAGAGAAGCACAGGAAGGGAGGATCCCGTGCTGGTTTTCTGGAGAAGCGGGGCTGGTTCCTTCCCTTGAGGGAGCTTCGGCGGTGCTGTCAGAGGACGGGGTCCTGGCTGTCACCGGGGTGGCTGCAGGTCTCTTCTGGGGTACTCTGGTCTACGCTTGGTCTTGAGCGTCGTCCTCTGGCTCCAGCACTCTGGAGGCTGAGGCAGCAGGGTGTTCATGAGTTTCTAGCCGGGTCGGCTACATAGTGAGTTCAAAGGCACCCTGAATTGCATCTCAGAAAAACAGAACAAAACAAAACAAAACAAAAGCCAGAGAGGGAGTGTAGAAAGAATTGAGTTAAATTGTTAATCATCTAGTAAAGCAGCTAATGATATTCTAGAAGTGGTTTCAAAACCAAAATAACTATAACAGAAAGTGAAATATAATCCATTAGACAAAAAGGAAAAGGAGAAAAGAAAGGAAGCATAAAAGAAGTAACAGAATAATTAATGAAGAAATTATTTTCTGGTTACCTTTTCAGTAAAAACATATAATCTCATAGAAAAAGCCAAGTTCATTAAACCACACAGTGACTCCCAGAAATCACTTACAAAGAGATGGCAAAGTAATAGAAAGTTTATAACATCCACAGTGGCTCAATGTCACCATCAAGAAAGAGGAAACTCAGGGGTGAGAAGCCAGCACCTCTCAAAAAATAAAAAGAAAAAAAATGTGCTGAGAAATGTGCTAAAAAATGTGCTCAAAAAATGTGCTCACCCACATATGAGAAAGCAGAAGATGAACTTCCGGGAGAAGGAAATAATGTTTAATAACAGCAAAAAGTTTAAGTACATATTATACAGAAACTAATGATCAAGATTATGACACAATTAGGAAGGAAATAAGATGTCAGGCAATAGCACTGTATAAGTAAGGATGATGTAAAATATTCCAAATAGTCATGTTCAAATTTCCAAATCAAGAACTAAAACAACAGAAACAGAAGAACCAAGTCAATAAATCTCCCCGGTTCCTGCTCCCCTCAGCTCTCTGTTTAACTCGGCTGAGAGGAAGATAATAAAGAGATGAAGAAAATAAAACTCCAGCGATTCGAAAACAACTAAAGGAGATTTTAAAAATCACAGCCAGCAGAATGAGCAGCAGCAGAATGCAAACACACAGAGGAACGTGCTGAGGATAGCCTTGGGGGGCAGACATCGGCGGGGGGAGGGTGTCCTGTAGGAGTGGGTGCAGGCATGCATGTTTCCAGGATGTCTTCTTCCTGGAACCACCAGCAGTAGCTCATGGGCTCACCCCATTATCTTCATCTAACCCCAGTCCCTTCCCAGTGCCCCACCTTGGAACACTGCAGTTGACTTAAACCTGTTTCTCACTATGGACATACACGTCCAACGTGAGTCTAGCGGACACAAGTTCTGTTTGGTCCCTATGAGCTGGGTGCTCCTGTCCATCGCAGGCGCCCAATAATCACACATGCGGTGACCTTCTGTGACCGTCAGTACTGACTGGCTCGCTCTGGCTGTGTCTGGCTGTGTAGGGGCTCGGGTCTGGGTCTGCCCCTCTCCCTCTTTCTCTGCCCCATCCCCAGCTCTGCTTCTGGCTTCTGTGGACTAAGCAGCACCCCCATGCTCTTCTAGACGTGGTGTCTCTGCCTTGGAGCAGCTGAGCGTGGTCTGCAAAGGACAGACACTGAGACCTCTGCTCCTTCCGGCTGTGAGTGCCAAGTCCTGTGTCCAGAAGGGGCAGCAGCCCCCACTTATGGAGAATGCGGAGAGGAGAGGAGCAGGGCCCGAGGTCTGCCTCAGCCTGCATCCAATGCACTCCCCTCCCGACTGGCTTCCTGTCTGCCTTCCTACAGCAGCTGGGAGGAATACATCTTAGAGAAAAGCCAAACACACTATTTATTCTGACAGAATAGAAGTATGGCTCTGTTTTCCCCAAAACAATGGATTAAAAAGTCCAGTTACTTTAAGAAGCTATTTTATGCTTCCTGCTGGTTTCTGTCTTTTGACAGCTTTGGTGTCTCCACCAAGATGTGGGAGCTATTTTATCAATATATTTTCCAGCGGAAGTTCTCAGTAGAGATTAATATGAACAGTAGCATCTCCTCTGCTGGGTGGTGTCAGATGTGTGTCTTTTGAGCTCACAAACTCCACCAGAATCTATGCAGATGACTTGAGCAGCAGTGTGACGTAACAAAATTCTTAGCATTGATACCTTTGCCAGATCACTTCACTACTATTCATTTTTTAAATTTTCTTTTCTTCTACAAAGCAACACAAATGGAAATATTGCTCTAGATTTTGGAGCAGAGAGAGCCAGAAATAGGAAAAGCAAGAGAAAGACAGATTGTCTGTGACAACTATTGACATTGCAACCATAATGGCTCAGATATTCAGATACATTGGTTGTGTAAAAGGTAAGTTTTTATTAAATTCACATTTAAGTTCACATTATGTTCAATATTTAATGATACCATTAATTATGTTTTGCTGTTAGGCTATATTCAAATTAAAACAAAATAGAAATATTTTAAAGCAATAATTAATAGCTCCAAAGTGGAATTATTTTTAAAATATTTCCATGATGAGGGAGATCAATCCAGTTAGTGAACAGTCTGATTTTATACAGCACAGATTTTCCCACTTTCAAGCAACAAAGTAACTGATGAAGCTACAGCATAAGTAGCTTTGGTATCTATGTAGACAGACAGAGAGAGTGATTCTCCAGGACAAATGGAATTATTGGGTATCACAGACCTTTACCAATAAGAAAGTAGAAAGACAGGTATGTGTAGTCATGTTATTAGTTCTGATGAATATGGAAAATGATTGCCCTATTTGCCAAGGTGATAGACACAGCTTTGGGCCAGCCCGGCTCCCTAGAACCCGGGAATTTTTTCTTAGCAGCACTTTATACCTTGTCTGTGACACTCGGTTCTGCTCTTGATGTCAGTGATTAGAGACAGAACATTTTTTACTCATTCTCCAGCTCAAAAAATAACAAGTATCAAGAAAGTGGAACAGGAAGTCTCTAAATAATGGCCTCAAGATGCTCTCCTAAGAGTGGACTGTAAATGCACCGACCCATTTCACAGTGGATGACTCTGTTCATTTCCTGTAAGTTCTCTGCAGGAGTGGACTGCTTCCCACATGCTCAAGGTACCTCACATTAATATCCAAAAATGGACGTATGTTGCTTTCAGCTTTCTCCTCTCTGACAACCAACACAGATACAATGCACACTACTGATTTATGAGCCCCAGATCTCCTCAGCCGGGAACAATCAATACATACTAAGAACCAGGAGATTCAGGCCATGTCCTTGAACATGTGTGCTCATGAGCAGGAGAAAGCCGCTAACAGGAATGAATCACTCAGGCCGTTCTACAAAGGAGATTTTCCCCGCCTCCTGATCTAAATGTTCTCTGTGTTCCATCCAGCACATATCTGAGACAAAGAAACACCTACTTGATGTGTTTGATTTTTACTTTTACCAAGAGTGGAGAATAGAAGAGAAAGTGTGTTATCTATGAAACTGTTTTACATTTTAAAATTCTATGTAGTACTCACCAAAGACCAATGATGCTAGAGCTTAATGTCAGATGGAAAACACCAGGGGTGGAAGCGACAGCCACAGCTCCTCACCGCAGCGTCGGGTCCCCAGAGCTTCCCCTGGCTTGAGATGTCCAAGAGCTGGGTCTTCCCTGCGGGTCCTGGTCATTGGGGCTGTGCCAGGGACCCCAGCTTCTTCCTTCTCATCTCGTCCATGTTCTGGGATGACATGGAGAACTTTCACTCTGTGCCATGATGGGTGGTTTCACCACAAGTCCAGCAGTAACACAAACAGTGGTTCATGGACCCAAAGCTCACAAACTGGGAATAAAACCAAGCTTTTCTCATGAGAATCTGGGTTGTCTCAGGTGTCTGCTGCAGTGAAGGATGGCTGGCTAACACAGTGAGTACAACAGAGCCTGGTAATACCCTCCACAGGGAAAGTTAGGAGGACACTGAGGAGAGCCTGGGTGGTAAGTGAAGAAATCCTGAGGGTGCCTGAGGAAGAGAGGCCAGCAGGCTGTAGACACCCCAGGTCCCCCCGAAGGCAGGCATCTGCGGAGCACTGAGGAGGAGCTAGCCGGTCTCCGGCTCTGACTGGGAGGGGACTATGGCCCTGTGATCCCACACGCACGGCTGGAGGGAGCCTGCAGACACCTGCACCCCTTGTAGGGACTGCGAGGGGATGAGAATCCTTCATATCTGTACATTTCCATCTCCCGAGGCCTGCACAGTAACTCATCAGGAGCAGCGAGAATGCCTGAGCCCTGGACGTGGAACTGTGCCTGCTGATCGCATGAGGAACTCCTGCCTGCCCCAGTCCCAGTGGGTAGTCAAGGACTGAGAAAAGCTTGTAAGCATGTGTGCATATGTGGTCAGCTTCAGACTTACAGCCCTGGACATACTCATCCAGTGGATTTCTAATAAAAGCATCACATATTATTTAAATCAAATTTTGTCCTTACCCAAACTGTAGGCATTATTCAGTTTGGGATATTTTAGAAGACTTCTGACAAAATGCAATGCTCGAGAAGTATTGTCTGTCTCTTTCTGCTGGTCTCTGTCTCCATCTCCAACTAAAGGGAACACCTACCTTGTCCCTATGGGGACTCTGGGGGCTGCACTGTTAGCTTTTCCTGGGACCAGCTCCTCAGGCGATTTCCTTCTCACACCGAGGAGGGCTCCATGGTTATGAGATTCTCTCACGAGTCCCCTTCACATTTGAAAGCACAAACCCCCTTGGCAACTCTAAAGAAAGAGGATTTCTGGACTCCCTTCAGAGCCCCGGGGAGCAGTGGGGAGAGGGCGTTGACAGCACAGTGAAGAGACATGGGCCTTCACGGTGAGCTGCTGCCTCTGACACAGACCCAGGAAGAAGTGGCAATAATCTGTGGCTCCCCCGTGAGTTCTTTGGCATGATTGTGTCATAACCAGCACCAGGAAAAAGCCAGCCTGTCCTGAGGAGGAGTGTGGCTATGTGAGACAAAGATCTAGATGAAGTCTTCCCACAACCCTATAGGGACAGAGGACTAAACATGAAAATGACTTAACGGGACAAATGAGAATCAATTCATGTCATATTTTGGTACAAAGTCTTAATGTTGAATGCGATTATGATGTGTATTCATAATGTACCAATAAAGATAATTTAAAAAAAAAGAAAATGACTTAAAGCATTAGAACGGCTGACAGACTTCTCTCTGCACCACAGAGAAAAACATGGTTCATTTAGGTCAAAAATCCCTTGCCAAACGTGAAGTAAATAGGTCACAGATGTGTCGATACCATATTTTTTTCTCTAGTGTGAGAATCTGAACATGTAAATGCATTCTAGAATGTATGATAGATATTGTGAAATAGAAAATATTCAAAAGGAAAAATGTAGGAGTAAGTAACGAGAGGAAAGAAAAAATATCATAATAAAAATAGAAATAGAGGGGCCAGGGATTTAGCTTGGTGGTTCTGATGCCTGTCTTGCAAGCACAAGGGCTTTGGGTGGGGTTGTTCCCCAATAACCATATACAACATTGGGCATGGAGACTCATGCCCAGCAGCAACCAGCACCACATACCACAGTGCCTGGCGTGGTGGCTCATGCCTGTAATCCCAGGACTCGGGAGGCAGAGGTAGGAGGATTTCTATGATGTGAGTTTAAGGCTGAGCTCAGGGCCAGCCTGAACTACAAAGTGAGACCCTGTCTCAAAAAAAAAAAAAAAAAAAAAAAGTAAATAAATAAAAGAAATCTTATGTATATAGGGAATCAAGGGGGTTTGTAGGTGGGTATAGGCAAGGCAAAAATGAGAATTAAGTCATGTCATATACTTGTACAAATTCATTCTCTCTTGCTGAGAGAGAGATTTGAAAATGGGGCTCATTTTGTGGTTCAGGCTGGCCATGAGCTCACTATGTAGTCCAGGTGAACTGGAACTCACAGCAGTCCTCCTGCCTCTGCCTCCTGAGTGTTGGGATTACAGGTGTAAACCACCACACCCAGCACTGTGATATGTACTGATTGCTGCTGGGCATGTGTCACTATGCAGAGCACCATGGTATGTGGTACTGACTCCTAGTGGGTGGGAGTCAGCGTAGTTGGTATTGCTGTATGTGGTTACCACGGATTGAACTAGGGACCCTGTGCTTGCAAGGCAGGCACTGGAGCCACTGAACTCAATCCCTAGCCACAACAAATAATTTCTTCACTTTATCACTGTAGTATTTGAACATCATCTCATACTACTAGTTGGTAGTTTGCTACTTGGTAGGAAAAGAAGTAAAGCAGATGGTATGCAGAGGGCAGACAGATCTGGGAGTGAGTTTGTCTTTACTTCTTACTGACAGAGTAAAGCTTCATGTTTGTTTCTTTGAGTTATCTTTTACATAATTATCAAATGTTTAAAATAGTTATGACTCAATATCATAACAGGTCCACGAAGCCTGCATTGCAGCTACTGCAGGATGTGCTCCAGTGACGTGCTCCAGGAAGCGCTCAATCAGTGATGTCTTGTCGATTCTCACTGAAACACAAGGCACTGAGGCAGGGAGAGCTACAGAAAAATCAAATTACCAAGTCGTTTTTATGTGTAAGAAGGGAGAACAAAAGGCAAATACGACTCTGCACATGGGATAGAAATATAAAGGCAAAGACACAAGAGAAGGAAGACGGGGATTGTAAAGGATCCAGGCAGTGGCAGGAGGGAGAGCTTTTAAAGATGGCTGGTTCAGAGTCCATGATGTAGCTCAGATTACCTCCCTTGCCTGGCAAGTGTAAGGGCCTGAGTTGGACCTGGGCTCTGGGGAGAGAGAGAGAGAAAGAGATCCTGCATATTCACAGCTCCACCCTGTGATGTCCTGTGAAGGAATCCGTCCATACATACATCTCCCCTGTTAACCTGTCAGCTGTGGACTTATTTCATGGACTCAGATACGATGCCTCAAAGGGGAAAGAGAAAGTTTTCCCTCCCTTCCCCCTAAAGCTGAAGCTCAGCTGACCAGAACACAAGCTATTCAGCACCAGCCCTGGGTGAGGAATGGGCAGGAAGAGACGAAAAAGGAGAAAACAGAGGCGACTACTTCAGGGCCAGAACCAGGGCGTCACCAGGGAGCTCAGCAGACCGAGACCTGATGTCACCACAGCCTTTCCTGGAGCAGCTTCTCAACTCGCTGGAGCAACTGCAGGATGTGCTCCAGTGAGAGGATGGGGGAAACCAAGAAAGAAGGCTTCTAAGGAAGGGGATTCCAAGGTCAAAGCTGAGTCCCAGAATGTGAGGAATAAAGTGAGAAGACCTGCAAGAAACTTGTGAGTCACAGGTTACTGAATCGTTTACTTTTTCTAAATTGTAGTTAGACTAGAATAGAAAGCAGAAAATGATTTGGTAATACAAATAAGAAAATCAGAACAAATAAAAACAAACACAAAAGAACCTAAAACTTCGGAACAAATTGAAAACCAGTAAATATGAACCTCTTATAATAATTTTTACATATAAACTCTGGATGTTGCTTTGACCCTAAGTTTTAACAGGATTATCATATCAGAAGGAAAGATGTTATAAAAAGACTCTTATTATAGGGGATCTGAGTGCTCACTGGTGCAGTGGGAAATCAGTAGACAGCATGTAGAAATAGGGAATTCAGTGGCAGCAAGTTATTCACATTACCTTGAATGATAAAGACTAAAACTCAGACTGGTAAAACCATTTGCTGGGGAAGGAAAACTAGAGTAGAGCAGGGTAGCTGAGAGTCCTTTGCATTTAGCACCTTTAGTCTACTCCTGAACTTTTTAAGCTGTGATGCATGATTGTTTTAATTTTTTAAAAAGCATTCAATTAAAATACTCTTGATGAAGGGTAAGCCTCTTTGAGGTTAGTCCTCGGTAGCAGCCACATGCCTTACTGTTACTGCTGTGTTTCCTTTGTACTGTTAGCACTTCTTGTAGCACGTGAAGTTTACATTCATCGTTAGAGCAGGTACACATACACACAAAATGTCAATTCATTTTTCTCCTTCCTTTTCTCTTCATCTTTTCCCTCTTGCTCCATCTCTACATCCCTTACCATTTTCAAAAGACCTATCTCCCTGTTTCCTATTATCTCTCCTTTCCTTTGCTCCTTAAACGATTTATACTTTCACGTTCTCATACAAGACAGACCATGTGACATTTAGCTCATCTGTCTGATTACCTGCCGGAGACAAGCAGAGGCACATATTGTCCCTGCTGCCCTCCTGACCCCCGCGTAGACTTGGAAGGAAATATACAGGACAAGTGGCTGTTACAAAAGTCTATGGATAAGGAGTTTTTACTGCAAACACGAGACTGCCTGCCAACCTGAGGAGAAAGGAGACTACATATACCTACTTCCACATTGATTATGGATTCCTCCAAACAAAAATAAAGGCTTATATCTTTGATTGGTTTTGGAACATTTTACTACTCTCAAATCTGACTTTCTTATGAATCAAAGTTATAGGAAAAATAAAAACTGCATTTAAGAAAAAATAAGTACGTTAAGTTGCCTGTGGTGTATAAACATTATTTGTCTTCCTAAGCAGTTTAATAGTTTTTAAATAATATGTGCAAAACCAATGCCAAACAATCAGCCAGTGATGGAGAGCATCGCGGCTCGGATGCCGAAGTCGAGTGCGCTCCATTACGTCTCATGCCTTAGCCTCTCCACTTGAGGACATGTACTGTACTCTGTTTGGACTTAGACATGCTGTAGCTTGCTTGTCAGAAAATTTGCATTTCTGTGATCAAAATGAAAGATGTGTCTGAGATTTATTGGAAAAGTGGGTGTAGAAAAACCTTTAAGTGCTTCTGAGATCATTTCTCTTTTATGATGATTTGTAAAGAGCTTCAGAAAGAAGGTGAAAAGCTCCCGGGAGCGGAGCACAGCGCTCTTGTGCAGGCACAGGCCTCCTTTGTGGTGAGCACCCCCTTGCTGACAGCGGGGAGATGGGTTCTGACTGCGGAGACGGAGGAGAAACAAGAGAGAGTGAGCTCTGTCCCACGTGCTCATCACTGAAACGTCTCCAGTGCTTTTTAAAAACGTATAGAGTTAATAGCAGTTTACGAATCAATCACTCTGTCCCAAGCCACTTTGGAGCTACACTAAGGCGGCCCAGCCTCAGTAGAAAGCAAAGCAAAGCATGGAACCCTGCATTGCTTGCTCGCTTGGGTGGTCATCTGCTGAGCTGTCTCCCTCTCTCTTGAGAGAGGACAGTAACTGATGTGATCCTGAGTGTTCAGGAAATGGAAGTTACTGTTTTATTTTTATTTTTTTGTGAAGAAAAATAAAATATCTCCTAATCTGGGTACAAGTTAACTTCTATTTTTAATTTAAAAAAATCTTCTGTCTCCTAACATCAGTGTCAAAGTTCATGTTATAAACCTACTGTGGAAGAAACATAAACCTTCATATACATCACCAGATAGGAGCTATACATAGTTGCTGCTAATGATTGCGGGTGCTCAAAAGATTCATTTCTTCCTCCCACACCTAAGGCCAATGTGATGCCAGCGCTCTTGACCTTGCAGTTAAGGATCATTACAGCAAATAAGCACCATTGTTGGGAGATGTGAGGCTGTGTTCTTTTGTCACTAGAGTGAATCAGCAGCTCCTGTTCCATGTAACTCGTTGCTCTTGTGGACAGGACGGAAGCTGCCTCTGAAGAGGGCCAGCACGCTGGGTGGAACAGCTAGGACTGGTGCTAGCTTTTCCTTTCCAACAGGGGGAAACAATCACTTTTGCCTTGGCATCAGTGACATCCTTGCAGCTAGTTGTGCTGGAGATTCTGTCCCCTGCTGAGATCCCTTCCTTTGCTATACAGAGAGCTGCAGGCTCCCCCAAACTGTGACCAACCGCCCACCGGCAGTGACACACTTCCCCCGTGGCTCTCCCTCGTCCCCCCAGTGCTGTTGGCCGCTGTGGGGGGACAGGCCCGGGTCAGCCTGTGCTCAGAACTGCTTCTGAGAACCATAGGTCAGAGCAATTCCACCATCCACAGTCTTCAATTCCTAGGAGGTTTTTAATCAGAGAGGAAAGGAAGGCTGTTAACGAGCTCTATAAGTTAAGTTAAAGCAGCATAATTATGTCCTGTGTTGCAATAAAGGCTGGGGTGGCCCATATCATTAAGGCAAATTAAACACTTTCTTAGATTGTGAAGATAAATTGAATTAAAATATCTCCGTAAACAAGAGACTCTTGTGCTGCTGGACATATACATTATTGAGTGGAGGTCACGAGGACTCCCAGAGTAAGATTGCATCCATGAATGCAAGGAAGGAAGTTGGGAGACGGAGCTGCGTGTGGTGGGATGGAGGGTGGCAGTGCCCACGCTCCACACACAGCCTCTGTCATCGCCCGGTGCCAGGCAGTGCAGTAGAAATAAGTTCTCTTTGTCATTCACCTGTGTATGTCCTTTGAAAGAGTGTATTTCCCTTCTATGTTTCTTATCATACTGTCATTTATTAAATTTGCAGTTGTGCTAGCTCCTGTTCGCAGTCATAATGACTAGGTTCAGCGTTACATACGTTGGTATGAGAGCTTACTACGTCTCCCCTTTCTCTGCTCCTCCCTTTGTCTCTTGTTCTCCTCTCTGTAGGGAACAAGCAATGCCTCTGCTTCTGTCCACTTTATTTTCCTTATCGACAAGCGCATGACACAGATATTACAAGATGCTAAAAAATGGGTTAAACAACAAGAAGTAACCGAAATTGTTGTGTCTCTGCCGTAAATATTGTATATGTGGCTGAGTCCACAGACCTCCCTAGGTCTCTTTTTTATTATATTTATCATATACTCTTGGTTCTAAGAGCTTTTCAGACTGCTTTGTTAAATGAAGCACCAGCAACGCAAATCAAGTATTATTCCCAGTATACAGAAATGGAGACAGCGAAGAATTGCCATCAAGGTCACTGCTGCAGGGCTGTGCTAGAGTCCAACATAAGACTTTCCTAACTCCGAGTTAGAAGAGAGCCACATGGCACAACTTATGAACCGCCTCCATCCACTCAGGAGCTGCGTACCGTACTGTGACCGGGAGTGACAGAGAGAAAGAGAGTCACAGCATTCTACAAAGAGAGCCAGACAGCAGCATCGTAACTGGTCGACCAAGAAAGAAGTTACTGAGACCAAGTAACCCACACCAGAGTCAGGCAAGATTTGTGTGTGCGAGGTACAAAAATGGTAGCAGCTACTTCCTATTTATAGGGTATTATTGGGTGAAATCCAGAGATAGTCACTTTAGTGGTTAAGAATACAAATTCAGAACAATAGTGTAGACTAAAGAATATTTACACTTTCATAATCATTAGTTTTTAAAAATTATTTAATGCATTTAGTCTCTTTTTCTTCACATATAAGTTGGGTGGAAGTTTTATGCTTATCCCCTAACAATGTGTGGAAGTTAAACAGATGGACAAATGCAAGACTTTGGAAAGGTTGGGAGTCCTGTGAAGCACCCTTTGTCTTGTGCGGCTATTGAGTCAGTATGGTGTCATGGCTGGGACAAAATACCTGACACCCACAATTTAGAGGAGCGGAGAATTACCTTGGCTCATGGCTCTGCAGGCTTCAGTCCATGGTGAGTCGGCTTCAAGGCAGAAAGCGCGGCACAGAGGCCCAGCGGAGGAAAGCTGTTCAACACGCGTTGTCTGTGAAGCAGGGAAATGAACACCCCAGCCAGGCACCCCAGCGGAGAGCTCTCTCTCAGACACCTCCCAGCCCCGAGAAGTGCTTCAGGCACAAAGTGACCCACGAGCTACCCACGAGCAGGTCAGCTCCCACAGTCCAGTCAGCTTCTAAATATTTAACCACCGAACACATGAGACTTGGGGGCATTTTAGACCTAAACCTTCATAGCTATCAAGAATCATAGCTTACTTCCTAAAATGAGTGTTTCTTTTTCTATATATTTGTTTTGCTGAAAATAGTGGACTCCATCAGATTTTCTACTTTCTACTAGTCACTAACTACACAATCCTAAATTTTGTCCAGTTAGGGCTCATATATTTAGGTTATCTGAGAACAATTTTTACAACAAAATTGATGAAAATATATATAACTTATTATCCTATAATTGGATTCTTGTCTCATACATGGTATTTTTGCAAGATGAAAGAGATTCCTAAATATCTGAAAAATAGATATTTATTTATAATATAAATTGTGTGAACATGTATAATTCAGATACCATCCTATGAAATTTATTAAATTTAACCTTCACCTTAGGAAGTTAAAAGACATATGGATAGATTTTCAAATACAATTTTAAAAGACCACTATGTTGACTGTAGAAAGTATAATTGGACTCAGTCTGTTCTTAATTTAAGTGAAAGTCTCAAATCACATGAATTAAGAGACAGACATTCTTTCCTCCTCCCTCTGTATCTGTGTATCTAAACTCACTTCAGTAAGAATATTAACCTTCTTTAACTTAGTTGTAATCTGAGCTCCTATAGGCTGCAATTTCCAAGAAAAGACAGTTCTCATTTTGTGACGTGAATGGCTGCTGCATCATGAATTCTGGGATTTGGTTTTTAGCGCGGCAGCCCATCTGGCAGTGGTCTGAGACTCGGGATGGCTGGTCTCCGTGAAGCTCTGCTCACTCTGAAAAAGCAGGTCTTGCTCAGTTTGGGAACAGGTGCTCTAAACAATGTCTGCCCAGATTTCTCAACAGACCTCATCCCACTTTCCGGCCTGCAGCTGCACCTCCTTTTCCAGTGTCCCTTGTAGACGAGATTGGCCCATGTGACTCTGATCAACCAAAGGAGGAGCAGGTTCTGATGCTGGTGCTGAAGTGGTCAGGAGCAGGAGCCCTTCTTGTTACATGGCTGGCCATTTCTTCGTTGTTGTTGTTGTTGTTGTTTTTATTGATGTTGCTGTTGTTTCAGTACCGGAGATCCAACACGTGACCTTGTGCTTGTGAGGCAGCGGGTCAGAACTACCAGGCCTCAGCTGACAATGTCTTCCTGTCGATGGCCACAGGGGCTCTTGGCTGAAGAAGGTAGGGGAGTCTTAATCCCTTAGCTTGTGTATCAAGTATTAAAGCTTTGCTTTCATTAAATATAAAAATTTCTTAAATAGATAAAATCATGTTTTGCCACTGAGAATTTAGTCTTTGCTATATTGATATCTTATATCCTTTATGCACTTTTATTTTACAAATTAATTGCATTTGTATGAATTCACTGACAGAATAACCTATCACACATCACGCATAGAGCCTTGTGAGTGGGATTTATTGCTGTCTTCACAAGCCTGTGGCATTCACCTCCAGAGCTCAGGACAGACATGTAGAAAGTCCACATTTCAATTATCATGAATATTACTTGATAGTTGTGGATATTTGTGATTCAGATTAAAATCTAAAAGTACATGTTTTTATCTGTTTTTACTACATATGAAATATCAACACAAAGTTTTTAGATGGTTTCCTCAGATCTGGAGCTGTGGTGATGCACCAGGTTAACACGCACAGAGCAGTGACCCCAACGCGCCCCTCTCCTCCAGGTGGCACAGAGTTCTCAGCATCTCATCCCCGGGTCTAGTTTTCTCAACTCTGGTTGTTAGTGAGTGGTTTGTATTCAAAGGGAAAAGAAAATAAGACCACACAGTTGTATGCTAGTCCATGCAGGGGTGTAGAGTACCTCTCCAGTTAGCCCAACACGACTGAGCAAGAAGAAACTCTTTGATAGTTTGAGACAAGGGTCCCAGTTCATACTTTCAACCTTTCCTATCCTTGATCTCCGCTCATGTGTCCTGTGGGCGACCAGCACAGGGGTGGGCTAGGACAAGATTTCCATGTTCTTTGCAGTGTCTACATTCTCTGGGGATTCCTGGAGTTCTTTTCAAAGGTTGACTGTTTTACTTTTTCTGATTTTTTCCTTAACATTTTGGGATTTTTTTATTAATTTCCTATCAAATTCAAGCTATATAAAAGATGGAAAACATCTCCAGACAAATGAAACTCTTCCATTTCCTGGTGAGTATTGTGGTTTCTATACATTTAGCAAAATGATCAAGGACATTTCTCCTTAAGAAGTTTGTGTATGGTACCTGGACTGGCTTCATGTTTTTTTTTTTTTTTTTCATAAAATGGTGTCCACTGACTGGAAGGTAGTGCTGTTGCTGGGGAGTGCTGCAGGGCTCTGTCCCTTCACTGATTTGGAATATAACATTTTTCCTAAGCTCCAGGGACATAATAACATTAGAGGCCATTATTAAAATCTCTGAATACAATGTGAGGAGGGCATTATGGTGTAAAGTTATAATGGAGCAGATCTGAAAGATGGTGAACCTGAGTGTGTTACACCGAGTGTGTTCAGGAGTAGATGCCGGCACTCCCAAAATTCCAGTCCAGTGGCTAAAAAAGTGCTTTGATGTATAGTATACATAAAATCTTACCAGGAAGCATATAAAGAAATCCTAAGCTCATGATATTTTCCCAAAATATTGGGACAGGACTTTGATACAGTGCTGGAGTAATAACTCCCATGACCCTCTAGACTAATGTAATTGGAATGCAAAATTTAAAATTATAAGTCACTTCTCTCTCCTTTACTCTTGCCATAGCTTTCCTTAGACAATATCTTCCAGCCAAAGGCCACCAGGAGCACATCTATAGTTCTGTATCATGGTTTTATTATTTAGTGTACACCAGGAGGCAAGGGTGAGGGATTTGGCTCAGCAGCACTGTGGCTTCTACACAAGCACAAGGTCCTGAGTTGGATCCCTAGGACCAGAAAAAATAAAGCAGGAGAAAACTCATTAGAGGACACTATGGTCAGCTCCCTATGAGGGTGCAAGGGATTGATGATGTTTTCCTCGTGTATTGTCTCTTACTTCCTCAGATCCTGTCGGTAGTGGTTTTGATCATTATTAAATAACTTTTTAACAGGAGACCCTTTACATCAAGTTGTTTATGCATTTTTTAATCCTACATTATCCACTATATGTAGTAGGATTGTGATTGAATCATTAATTCAGTTTCTGAAATACCTCCATAATACATTTGAGAATAAATATTTTTTCATAGTATAAGCCAAGGACAGAGCCTTAAAGTATACTTAAGCTTTTCCTTATTAATTGCTATGAATCATTAAGTCAGCAATATTATTGTCAGCTCACAGATCATGAGTTGTATTTCTCTCAATAAAATATTTATTCTCTCAAATATTTTTGCCAAAACTCAAAATAATCTATGTTTATAGCAGCCTTGTTATCTTACTGATATTGTTATTTGTTTTAATGAGATTTTCCTTGTGCTATTTGGAATGTGTACTAGGTCTTGGGATATACTGTGATATTTTTTAACTGTTGCAAACTCTCCTCCCCTCTCCTCCCCCCTCCCCTCCCCTCCTCTCTGCTCCCTGCTCTTTCCCCTACCCCCTTTGTATGGTAATAGCTGTAGAACCCAAGGCCTTTACTCTGACGTCCAACCCCATCCCTAACCTTTTGAATTTTCTTAAAGAGTCCGTTCTGATTAGGATAAGTTTGAGCTGAGTCCTGCTGGCCACTGTTTCTCTCTTGGGCTCCAATTCTGGAAGCAAATGTGATCTCCAAAATCAGAGAATAGTAGCACTTGTGGGAAAGAAATAGAAAATATTTCTGACAGAAGCATCTGCACCAGGCTGATAGCTTAAAGACAATGAAATAGTTCTGAATCATTGCTTGCTTGGTGTGGTGGGTGATGGGTTAGTGCTTGCAGAATACCTGTGCCTCACTGAAGTTTCTCCTCAACCACCGGCTCAGCAATTCATCAGGAGAGACTAGGTGTGTTCCTGCAATATACTCTTCATGGATGATGAGCAAAGCAAATGCTGAATTCAACACAAAACCCCACATAAACCCACTAAAAAAGCCATTTCACCCACAAACGAGGACCCTCTGGGAGAAGAATCCATCCTGCAGGACTGTCCACACATTTTCCTCCCTCTGATTTGCGTGTGTGAGGAAACAGCTATGGAAAATTGTGGCAACCAGCACCCAGAAGGAAGAGATTGGAACATGTTGGTTGGAAATGAGCTTTTGTAGGCCAAAAATTATTAAACCTAAATGGATGTATGTAAGTCAACACAACATGTAATAAGGAAAATATTTTTAAAAATAAGGATGGAGGCACCTGAAGTATAAAGGATTAAAACAATATTTTGATATCATTTGCTTTATATAATTCCTTATAGACATCCCTAAGGCAGGCAGGGTCATGACTCCCACAAACATGCCAGCTTTTGAGTCTCCCTATGTTATCGTCAAGATAATATCTCTGGAGCCTTTCCAGCTCTTCATCTCCCCAGGGAGTTGAAACAAGGCTGAGTTCTTCTTGGTTATTGTCCACAAGTTAACAGAAGATCTTCAATGTGTCATATAGACAAAAGACTTTAATTCTTGAAAATAGTGCTGAAATTTTTAAGGTATTTTGGTAAAATTCAAAGGTTTTCCTTGTGATATCATGAATTTGAATTTTCTCTGTTATTTCTTTATAACCTTCAGGTACATCAGGTTATTTAGGTTTGCTCTGTTTTTTTTGTTTTGTTTTGTTTTTTCTAATGGAGGATTTCAGCTATAATTTCTGTCTTTAAGACTGCATTCATTGTGTCCTATAGTTTTTGAAATGTTTTGTTGACATCAAAACATTTATTTTAGGGATTGTCTAATGTCTTCCTTGATTTTTTATTGTCCACCAATTATTCAACAGTGTGTGATTTAATTTCTAGGTGTTTGTATAATTTCTGAAATTTCTTTGGCCATTGACTTCTGGTTGCATTGCACTATAATCTAATATGTACGAAATAAGTTCAGTTCATGCGTGTACGTTTAAGGATGCATTATAGGCTAGTATGTGGTATAATTTAGAGAAAGCACCATGTGCTGCTGAGAAGAAAGCATGTTCTGTTGTTGGATAGAACATAAACTAGCATATCTACTGTGGGAATGAGTATTCAGATTCTTCGAAATTAAAAATAGAAATTCCATTTCATTCAGCTATTCTTCTTGTATGTATCTTTCTGAAAGAGCTAAAGGCATCATATTACAGAGATCCATGCCCGTCCATGTTTACAGCAGCACAACTCCTACTAGCTCATTCTTAGAAGTCTGTGTGTCCTTTAACAAACAAGTGGATACAGATGTGGTAGTCACACAAAACACAGCACTAATCTGCTATATAGAAGGATAAATTTGAAGCATTAGTAGAAAAAATGATGCACTCTGAGGTCAAAGTTTTATGAAGCACATACTCAAGCTTAAATATCACATGGTTTTTATTGTGTGAGGAACATGAGGTATGATAAATTAAAGAGCAAAATAAAAGATAGATAATAGGAAATGAGATAGAGCTAACATATGGGATCGACGAGGAGGTGAAGCAATAATAAAGGGCAGGAAGGGAAGGGGAAGTAAAAAGGATGAAATGTGTTGCATATCGACTCCCTATGATGGAGGTGATCATTATGCATTACTCACATATACAAATAAAAATAACATTTAAAAAATGTCAACTAAATGGTGGTAACAAAAACCTCACTGACATAGAGAAAGAAAGCAAGTGAAGATAGTCTATAAAAATAGGCACGATAAATTAGAAAAGCAAAGAAGTGATGATATGGAGAGAAATAGAGGACGTTGAACAGACCTATTAGACCCACACCTACGGCCACATCCAGTGACCTTAGAGTCTCTTCAGTTTGATAAAGCAGGTGAGATCTGATGGCGCCACACTGGAGAGTCCATGTCAGTACTGACTGGTCAAGTCTGCCTGGGATCACCAGCAGTGGCCGTTCAGCTTTGGGTTAGCACAGCTGCATTGATCCCACGGGAGGTTGGGACTGTTCATGCGAGACCAGGTCCTTCCCACCCAGGTCTCTGAGCACCTAAGGCAAGTGCCAGCTCCTGTCATAATGCACATTTACCTCCGTCTCTTTCTCTTTCTACGAGAGAGTATTATCAGCTCCAGGTGATGCTATTTTCTTTCGTTTCTGTTGTTTACTTCTGTATTCCTAGAAAAATCCTCAGCAAAATAAACAGTGGACTGTGCTTATATATGGGAAAGGAATAAAGACATCTCTCTCTCTTTTATTTTTTAGGTTTTTTTGAGACAGGGTCTCGCTTTTGTGGTTCAGGCTGGCCCTGAGCTCAGCCTCCAACTCACATCACAGCAATCCTCCTGCCTCTGCCTCCCGAGTGTTGGATTACAGGTGTGAGCCAGCATGCCTGGCACTGTGGTGTGTGGTACTGGTTGCTGCTGGGGTGAGTCTCCACACCCAGTATGGTATGTGGTTACCGGGGATTGAACCCTGGTCCTTGTACTTGCAAGACAGGTGCCAGAACCAGTGAGCTAAATCCCTGGCCCAGACATACATCTCTTTAGAACTTTTTTCTGCTCCTCCCATTGGACCCCCCCCAAAACTATTCTAACTATTGCCTTCTAGTTATTGAAGAAAGTGACTCATAAACCACCTACAAAACTCTCTAATTGTCATAGCATGAGGGTTAAAATGTTCAATTTGATGTTTTTGGAGCAAATGGAGAGGTTAATATATGTAAGACTGACTGAGTGGGTCGTGGCAGCTGGAATGGGGTCTGTCTCTGGCCCTGGCTCTTTTCTCTCTGGCACTGCTCTCCTGCTCTGCTCCTTGGTGGCCAGAGTTAAGCAGCTCTGGCCCCCAAGGCCCTTCCACCATGATGCTTCTGCCTTGGAGCAGCCGGCCATGGACTGAATCCCCTGACACGGTGAGCCAAGTAATGCTATGCTCCGTTAGGTTGTAATGTTGAGTGTTAGATCCCTAATCTCACAATACCACTCTGTTTTCTTGTTTGTTTTACTAGATATTACATTTAAGATGTTTCAAAGAGGAAACAGAGCAGAAAGCACTTAGTTTCTAAGCCCTCACACATGCAGCGTTTCCCCCATTATTTTGTGTTTGATTTTCATCCAGCTCCCTGTGTTCCTGCCTGTTTGTGCTTCAGTGGATGGACGGATCTGATCTCAGGTGTGAACCCAACAACACTCACAGGCAGGAAGCCGGAGAGGGCAGTGCCCAAGGCGGGGCTCAAGCACAAAGCCCAGTCTGCCCACTGTGACAATTAATGACATCTTAAATAGATAGATCATGTTTTTCCTTTTTTTTTTTTTCACTTCTGAAGATTAGCAAATGTAAAAAGTGACCAATGGAGATTTTTGCTGTAAATTAATTTTTGCTTTCTTGTATTAGAGAGCTATCTTTCCAAGCTCTCCCAGAGCCCTTGCAACTAATTTCCTGTGTACTCTATCTTGCATGATTTGTAAAGCAAATATTTTATCCCCTGCCTTTTCTGATTTTAATATTTTAAGTAGAAGAAAGTGTGGCAGTCATATATAGTTTTGTGCTGGTTTTCTGTCCAATGAAATACAAGCATCTGTTTGATTTTCATTTAATGCATGTAGTGAGCTGTCATATAATTCCTAGAGAGCCTGGGTTTATGAGATACTGACAACCCTCTCATTAGCTGATAGGCTTTTCTTTCTGCTACCTGCAAATTAGAGAGACACTTACTATAGGAAAGTTTTCCCTCCAAAGCTATCTGAAAACAGATTAAGTGTAACCAAATGGAAGCAGGAGACAGATCAACCAGCTCATCCTACAGAAGATGCAAAATGAACACTCAGCACTCCGATGTCTCAGTCTCTCTTTCAGGAGTTTTATTTGCTGGCAGCCTCTGGCAATTTTCTCTTTGGTGTTTTAGTACTTACTTCAATCAACAGCTTGTTTCATTGCACATTACGTGGGTCTCAGATTGCTTCTCCACCACAGACCTGGGATGTAAGCACTCCTGGCTGCAGCCTCCCTCCCGGCAGTGATACTTTGAAGACACCTTGCAGGACTGAGCTTTGGCAGGAGTGTGGACTCTCAGGAGCCACTTGGATTCACAAAGTTTTCTTGAGAAGTTTCACATTTTTATGTAGACTTAAAGAGCCTCTGTGGAAGCACAGGGAGCAATTAGACACAGAGCTTGCCTCCTCCCTTCTATAAAAAAACAAGCTTAAACTCAGGAAGTTCTCTGTACATACCACACGTTTATGTCCACATGTCTGCTCATAGGCCAGATTTTATCTAACTAAGTCTGTTACCAAGTAACACTTTCTAGCAAGACTTAAACAAGTATATATGGAGCCAACACAGGTCATTTTGCTGGGTAAAATGGCAGTGATTACATATGTAATTTAATTAAAGCAAGTTTATTTTTAGAATTTGCTTTGAAGAACTGATAGAAAAAGAGGTCTGCTACTTTCTCATTTTATTCAGGAAAAAATAAATCAAAGTTCTCAAAATTGTGATGAAAAGAGCAGATAGATAAATGATTCTAAAATTGAATACAGCATCAGATTTTATTCTGATTTTTCACTACTTAGGAGAAGGGGATGCACAGTATTTTTCTTTTTTATTCCTTCCTTCCTACCACCCTTCCTTAAGAACATGGGGCCAGGAATTTAGAATTTAGTTCAGTGGTTCTGGAACCTGCCTTGAAAGTGCAAGTGTAAACACAAGGTCCCGAGTTCCATTGTCAATGCCCCTACCCCAAAATGAGCTGCGACTGATACAGAAAAATGTTTTCAGCCTCTGTCCATTTAATAAAATTTGTTCCACTATTCACTCCTCTTTCCACTAAATTCCTGTTCAAAGCTAATGGCTTTTGTATATAAATGAGTTTTTTTAAAAAAATTAACCACTACTCACTATGAATCACAAGTCTCTGTCCTTTTAACAAAGATAATTTAACAAATCAGGAGAAAATACCTGCACAAGAACTTTTCTGGCACTCCTGAAATTAGAACAAGCAGCCTGTGCTCCTGCTGAGTGGTGGACGTGTGGTCTGGCCAGCCAGAGAGACACTGCACCCTTTCTGCAGGTATGACTGTAGAGACGTCTGACTAACTCCTGAGGACTGTGGGAAAGCGTCTGGTGCTGCTGAGTTTTCCAGCCCTGTGAGACCTCAGCTCTCAGTCTGGCTCCAGGACGCGGTCCACTGAGCTGGGTGGTGCAAGCTGGCTTAGGTCAGTACAGGATCCAGTGTTGGAGGGAAAGACACGCTGAAGAACACCTCCCAGGGCATCATCTCTGTGCCAGGAAGCCAAGGAACTTTTGCATAAAAGCAATTGTGACGCAGTTCCTGCCATGTGCCAGCCATGTGACAGCAAAAATGCTATGTGCCCTCTTCCATGGGCAAAAGTGGCTCTCTTGATGGGGCCCAAGAGCAATGCCCACCACAGTGCCACTGCCTGTGGTAAGAGGCATGGGAAGCGGAAATGCTCAGTAACACCGAGAGCAAGCAGTCACTGCAGCAAGATGCAGAGACATCTTCAACTGGACAGAATGGCAACCAAATTCAGCTCAGATGTGGGGAGGCAGTGCCAGCTGGGTACCACACATTCTGTGTAGGCCACATCTTGGTACAGTAAATTGAGAGCAAGCAGTGTATGGAAATGTAGAAAATGTGTTACTGATGAAATATACAATTATGGAAGTGTAGTGTCCATAAAGATTGTTCTACTCTGTCTTTTGCAATTACCAGAAATTTAGCCAGTGGGTTTGATAGTTTATATCTCAGAAAGGATTTCACAGAACCTAATAAACTTTGATTAAGGGTTCTATTTTTCATAAAAGACTATCAATGAACTGGAAATGAATTGATTTGAAATCAATTTCTTCCATTAAAATATTTTAGAAACTATAACTTTATGGATTAAATTATTGAAAGTGGCTATTGATAAAGTAGTAAAGCTAAATGTTGAAAATTCAGCATCATTTCCATCAGCAATTACTGAGAAATTGGAGGAGAATTAAACCCATTCAGCCCCTCTGTAGCACAAAGGAGAAAGGCTGTGCTCAGGGGTGACTGAGAATTGGGGGAAAGTGAGGACGGCTGAGGTTGAGTTGTTGAAAAGAGCATGCACTGCTGGGTCCTGGGGAGCAGGTGAATCCTGTGTTGCCTTGATTGCTTGTACCTGGTCTGGGTGCATAAAAGCGAGGTGAGGCGCAGGCTGGGGCTCCTCTGTCTGCTAGTAACAAACTCTGGCTGTCGGCATGTTGAAGTGACCCGGTGTCTCTTTATTCGCCATCTCATTCATCCCCAGGTCAGGGAGGAGCAAAGTAGCAACTCCGGGTCCCCAGCACAGCCTGCTGGCAACGGGTGCTGCCCCAGTGTGCCCAGGGACCCAGGGTTGCCTACAAGTAGAGACCACACGAGTAAGAGAGTGCTTTCCATTGTCAGTATTACCACGAAGCCTTTTGTCCATCCCACTTTATCACCTTGTGAGAGACGGGGCTATCTCCTCAGAGTTCCATGCAAGTGGAATGGAGAAATGCTGATATATAAATTACTCTTCAAGGAGCATTGTCATGAGCTGACCTCTAGTAATTAAATTAAGCAGCAAGAAGCAAGATCACTGGATTAAAACTTAAATATCAATGTACATAATGATCATCCAGGATGTGTGTACAGGTGCCCAGGTGTCAGCCACCAGTTCGTGCATAACTTGTTACTTAATTATCACTGCAAAACTCAAAAGTTATGGGGCATGATTCTTCAAGTTATTAGTATGCAGATCAGCAATGAAAAATATGTTTTAAAGTTTTTCTATGGTACTGACATTTCTTCTAAATATATCTATTAGACATCAGTCCATATCTATTGAATCTAATAAGAACTTTGGATTTATTTTTTCTATGCTTTTAAAAGTTTGCTTTCTAGTAATAATTTGCCTTGTATTACATACTATGCTTTGATTAGTGAGGAATATGCATATATTTATGTAAACAAACTTTTAAAGGAAATAATGCAATAGCATCCTCTCCACAGGGAGCTCAGAAATCCTGTAGCTCCTTCCAAGAATATTCTACATACACTTCTCGGTTGAAGTCTGTCTTGATTCTGTGACCTGGAAGTTTTCCATTAAGAATGCTGCATATTATTGATCCTTTCTGTTAGTTCTTGTGCTATAGAAATTTTTTTTCATAAAGTCTTTCCCTAAGCCAGTGTCTCCAAGAGTTTTGCCTATCCTGCTTTCCAGTAGGTTTAGTGTTTCTGTTTTTATATCTGGGTCTTTAATCCACTTTGATTTTACTTTAGTACATGGTGAAAGAGCTAGGTCTAGCTCTAGCCTTTGGCAGGTTAAAGCCCAGTTTTTCCAGCACCATTTTTAAAATAAGCTATCCTTCCTCTGTTGAGAATATTTGGCTCCTATGTCAATTATGAGGTGGCTCAGTGTATCTGGAGTTGTTTCTGGATCTTTTAATCTATTCCACTGATCCTCAGGTCTGTTACTTTTCCAGTATCATGCAGTTTTTATCACAGTGGCTTTGTAGTATAGTTTCAAACTGGGGATTGTAATACTCCCCACCATAACCTTGTTACCTAGAATTGCTTTTGCTATCCTAGGTCTTTTGTGGTTCCAGATTTTTTTGGGATTATTATCTCTAAATCTGTAAAATATATTGTTGAGATTTCAGTGGGATTGCATTGAATGTGCACAGGAGTTGTGGGAGTATAGCTATTTTGATGATATTGGTTCTTCCTACCCAAGAATAGGGAATGTCTTTCCATTTTCTGATATCTTCTATAGCATAAGAACTAAGGGAAGGAATCAACAAATGGGATCTCATCCTATTAAAAAGCTTCTGCACAGCAAAAAAAACCACTGGCAGAGTGACAAGACACCCAACAGTGTGGGAAAATTTTTTTCCAGCTGTTCCACAGATGAAGGGCCACTCTCTAGTATATATAAGGAGCTTAAAAAACCACCCCCTCCCAAATTTAAAGACCCATTTCAAAAACAGTCATCTGAAATGAACAGACACTTTTCAGAAGAAGAAGTAAAAGCAGCTAAGAAGCATATGAAAAAAGGCTCAGCATCACTGGTCATTTGAGAGATGCAGATGAGAACAACTCTGAGATTCTATTTTACTCCACAAAGAATGGCTGCTATCATGAAAGCAACCAACAACAAATGCTGGTGAGGCTGTGGGGAGAAAGGAACCCTTCTCCACTATTGGTGAGAATATAGACTTGTACAACCACTATGGAGATCAGTGTGGAGATTTCTCAAAAAACTAGGATTAGAGGTCCTATTCGGCACTACTATTCCCTTGCCAGGGATGTATGTGAAAAAAATTAAAAGATTCACATCACAATGATATTTATTCACTCATGTTCATAACAACTCAATTTGTGATAGCTAAATCTTGGAAACAATACAAATGTCCATCAACTCTAGACTAGATAAAGAAAATGTGATTTTCTTATAGAATGGGGTATTACTCTGCCATAAAGAATGACAAGTTTGAGTCATTCAAACTCAAAAGGATGTACGTTCAGGACATACACATCAGTGAAATAAATAGGTCATATATGTGTAAATAATGAATATTTTCTCTGATATGAAAAACTGAAAATGTAAACAAGTTCTAAAATGTTTGCTAGATATTGGGAATATAAACTATTCAAAGTGAAATGGGGTAGGAGTAAGTAATGAGGGGAAAGAAAATATTGTGATTGTAATTTTAAAAAAGGAAACAAAGCTTATGTATATAGGAGTGAGGGTTGTAGGGTGGATAGGGGAATGGGGAAAATGAGAATCAAGTCATGTAGTAAACCGGTACAAACTGTTAATGTTGAGTGTGATCATGATATGTATATAAAATGTACCTATTTCACAACAAAAAAAGAATGCTGCATATATCCTGCTTCAGTTTACACTAGCTAGAGGTATGCTCCATTTTGTAGCCAAGGACTCTTGATACCATCTCCCTTTTTTTTTTTCCTTAAAAAATTTTTTTTCTCTATACACTGTGTCCTAAGTAGTAATTTATAAATTCTGACTTATCCATTTTTAAAAAAACCCTCAGTATTGTCCTGTTACTAGTGGGGAAAAATTCAATATGTGTCCAAAAGACAGGAATAGTGGCTCTTTTCTTTATCTGCGTTTCTGAGTTGTCAGGTATTAGTTTTTCCTCTGTTACACCAAGAGGTTTGTGTTGGTTTTTGTTTTTCCAGCTGCTCAGATATTTTGCAGTGCTTTCGACTATGAGGTTGTCCACACATCACCTCCAAACGGTCTGCCTTAAAGTCAGTATTTTAACTCTCTCCTTCCTCGTTAGCCTAGCACCACATATTTCCAATTTCTCTTGTCTGACAAAATAATTTTGTGAACACATTGGCTTTTCCTAGAAGAAAATCAGCCACAGAAGTGATGCGATGTTTTCCTTTCGGGTCCTCAGGACCAGAACTGGAGCCGAGCACAGACAGGGCCCTGGGAAGCTGAGTCCGGCAGCCACTTCTCCACGCGCCTTGGGGTGAGAGGCAGACAACGCCCCGAGGGCGCGGAGGCGTGACGCCCCAGAATTTCATCCAGCGTTTCTTCTATGCAGTGCGGCGGTCATGGGGCTCCCAGCTGTGCAGAGGCCTCGTGCTGGCGCCACCCAGCACCCACCCGCCGCGTGCACGTGAACCCCCCTTGCTTTCTTAGTTTGACTTTTGATTTGCAGCGCATTTCTGAAGAAGTCGAGTCGCGTTCCCATGACCTGAAGTTGGCTTCTCCTCTCCTTGCTCCTCACTCTACCGGGAATGTTTGGAACTATCCCAGCTCCTGGACCAATAGTAACACATTTTGATTAACAGAAAGAGATCTGTGCTATATTTTTATTCACTCGGCATTTGCCTTTTACTTTGTAAGGATCCCGTCTCGGATTCCACTTTCAGTCATAAATTTTAATTATGCCCCTCTAATTCTTCAGGTTTTCCTTGTTTTGGACAATGTAGATATTTTTGAAGTTACAATTCCAATATTTTGTGTAATGCCCCTCAACTATGTCTTTCTCGGGCATTTTTATTATGACTACTCTGGGATTGTGGGTTCGAGGTAGGACACTCGCAGAGCTAAAGAGCCATTCGCAAACCTCCTGTCAAAGCTCCTGTGCCCACTGGCTCAGGCTGATGGCTCCGGGCTGCAAGTTCGATTCTCCACTGGGAGGGGACCCTCCCCATCCCTCCCCACATGGGACATGGGGCTTCCTCTCCCCACATGGGACTGTTCTAACAGAATCTTTTCCACCAGCTCACAGTTGAGGGACAGGGATTTGTGCTCCCATCTCCCTGAGAAAACAGTAGCTCATACATGTTTTTTTTTTTGGTCTCTTCACAGGATACTCATCTTTCTGTCCTCCCCTTCCTTCAGTTTACTTCTATCCTGTGTGTATGAGGGAGGCCGAGTGGGTTTCCATCTGAACTCAGCACTGTAACATTTGATTGGCTCCACCTGTACCAGCTCTCACTGTTGAAATGTTTTCACCTCCCTCCAAAGTCACTTTGACGTTTTTTCACCCTGGAGTTGACTCTGTTTTGAGCATTGTCTGACGTCTGACTTGGCAGACAGAATGTTTCTGGCTCCTCACGTGTGCTCCTTGTCTCAGACTGAAAACCGTCCTGTCCTCCTGAGATCTCCGGCTCCATACGGGGGAGGTGTTTAAAGCCAATGTCTGGTACAGATGTATTTGCTACCAGCAAGGTATTGTCCCTCGGACCCCTCTCGTTGGGGAAGCAGAGCAGTGCGGGCTGCATAGCTCCTGCACGCTGGACCATCTCTGCCTGTTTCTGTCTGTGTGTTTCTTCCATCGGCAGATAACTGAGTTCATACTCAAGGCTCAAAGCAAATCCAGCACCTCAGTGGTCAGTCTCCGCTTTCTCCTCGGATGACTCTTAAGTCTAACTACAACGGGGGCAAAGCTGGCCCCTACCATTGGCCAATTATTTGCCTCAATTTTCATTTCCAGAATATCGATGTTAGAATAGTTAATCAATACTCCATTGGGAGACAGTTTTATTTACTAGAGTGCAGAATTTATGTTCAGTTTATTTTGCCATTATTCCTACAGCCTCTACTCGCTGCCAATGTTACTTAGGCCAGAAGTCTTCCCTCCCAACTCCCTTCGGTGAGATGATTTCATACATTTATCATGCACTTTGATTTGAAGCAGTTTGAATTCTAAATCTGACCAACCTCCTAAATTCTCTCCTTGAGATTCATAATTTGCATTGCCCTGAGATGCTGTAAACTCAGGGGTCCTGGTCCAATGCATAACATCATGAATCTACCATTTCAGGGCCATCCAGGGGCTTCACCGCCCATGAATATGCTCCATTTCTCACTCACCTTGGCAACTTCTCATCACTGGATTGTCTTTGTAGTTAGGCTGTTTCTGAAATGCCACATAAAAGGTGGCATACAGCTGAGTAAGCCTTTCTAGAATGACTTCTTTCACTTGTGATATTCACCTATGTTTTCTTTCCTTTTTTCTTTTCATGGCTTGAGTCCTTGTCTGGTTTTTGTCTTTCTATCAGAACACTATGAGAAATCTGTAAAGAAAAGAAATTGATGGGAAGTGGAAGATTGTGGAGTCAGAGTCCGCAAAGTCTCACGCTGTCTCCCAGCATGGTGGAAGCATCACACAGTGGAGGGACAGGAGACTGATTTCCCAGCAGGGCCAGTTTCTTCATCTGGAGAGCAGGCAGGGCCTTACAACTCATCCACCTTCAGAGATCCCACTTTCTGCATCTTACAGTGGTGGCAGTGTCCACGTGGACTTCTCAGGAGTCGATCAAACCTCAGAGCTTCCTGGATGGTTCCTTCTCATACTTGAGTTTCCTGTTCACTCCATCCATCGCCGCATTTCTCTGGTCATTACAAGGACCAGTAGTTTTATTGTTTGCATTTGGGCGCAGTTATAAAGCAAACTATCATACCCATTTCTGTGCCAGTTTTATATAGATGGACTTTTGAGGTCATTGGTCACATGGAGAAGATTCTTCTGTTGACAATAGGCATCATCAGAAGGGCCTACTCATAGGGAAGGGGTCGTTGGCTCACCCAAAAGTACTTTACGGGAATTCTGAGGCTGTGTTCAGAGACAGAGCCAGTCCCTGGAGTTCAGCAATTTTGCAGTGAGCAGTAACATCTCATTGTTATTTAATAATTGTAGATATTATTTTCACATTCTTTTTTGCCACTGGATTCCTTCTATATCCAGGGGTCTGATCAGGGGACTCTGTTTGAATACTTCCATGTTGCTTTGCTTGTTTTGGTTTTTGCTCAGAGGTGAGAAGTTGGTGCAGGGCCTGAAGTGTAAGCTCTCAGCCCTGGACCTACCTCATGCTCTAACATCACCAGGTCTGGGTCATTTTTAATTCAGGTATTTGTTGTATTATTTTTTAAATTTCTGACGCACACTGGTGCCCACTTGAATATTAAACTTAAATTTTGCAAAATCTTTTTTCTTAGTCTGTGGAGAGTGTTTTCATTCTTTTAAAATTGCTTCCCACGAAGTCAATGTTTCCAACATTGAAAACCTCCATTATTCCAGTTTTTCATCGATGCGTCTTGCTTCCATAACTGTGCTTCTGCTTCATAATAAACCCAAGGCTTCCCTGTAAATACCTCACATTTGTATTCTTTAATATCGTTCCATTTCTTCTATTTCTCTGCCACTCAGAAAAAACTATAAAACTGGTTCACAGAGAAGTTCAGAATACGTGGCATTGTGCTGACTGATGCTGCGTTAAGCATGTGGACCAGATGGGGAAGACGGACACAACAACACCGAGTCACAAAGTCCTTGAACATGATATGTCCGAATTCACAGCCTTGTATTTTCCTTCTTTCATGTTTTACAGTGTTTCATATAGAGATCACGTGTCTTCATAAGTCAGCATCATACTTTGCATCAACACAGTAAGTTTAATATGTAATCCTATCCATTGAAGCAGGTAAAGTATTTAGAAAAACACAGACACTCATGATATAACTTTGAACATATACATTGAGAAATTCTGTCTTATAACAAAATGTTAAGAGCTTACCACTGACATCTACGGTCAGGACCTGAGGATGGGACATGGTCTTCCCACCTGAAGACTGACAGAGGTGAGATAGCCCCCCCCACCATTTTACTTCAAAGTCAAACCCAGGTGCTAGCAGCAGCAGTTACACAAGAGACAGTGCCACATTTGGAAAGAAAACAAATTAGTAAAATTGTTATTTCTAGGTAACATGTTTGTCTAAGAAGAAACACCCAAAGAATCTAATAAGATCTCATGCAACTAAGAAGCAACAATAGTAAAGAACATGGCGTAATGACAAAATTTCTTTTTGTGTATAAATGACCTAAAATTGAAAATGCAATTAACTAAAATATTTAAAATAGAAGAAAAGCTGAACTAGATAAACATAAATGTGTTCACTATTCATTTTAATGACAGATTTCATGAAAAATCATTTTTACATGTATCTTGGTAACTTCTAGAATACACTCATTTAGCAAAAGTTATAGTATCATCGTAGAACATACATGCTACTAAATCAAACTCCAGAATTTATTTTCTTTATACTCTACAAACAACACAGGACTGTGTCCCAATATTCCTCCATTTTTCAAACTGGGTTTACATGAAGTTGTTAACAGCTCAGTCTAAGACTGACATTAAACTGATATTCTTCATGGAAATAATGCATTAGAACATGGGTCAAAGATCAAACTTTTAATTTACTTAAAAAGAATATAATATAATCTTATGAAAACATCCTGATAAGCAGTAACCCAGGAAAAAAGTAATTCAAATAAAAAATTTACATCTATTTAACAGCATGAAAAGAACAAAGAGACAAGAAAAGTACCTCTTTTGAAGGATGTGTGGATACAGATTTTATAATCCAGATAACAAGAATGAACTATAGGTCAGGTTTTCATACAAAATAGGTGGATGTTCATGTGGAAATGTCAAGTTCATGTCAACTGTCAAAACATTTCATTTATTTAAATTTTATGCACACATAAAAATGTTTAATGATTCAGGCCAGGGATTTGGCTCAGTGGTTCCGACATCTGCCTTGCAAGGTCCTGAGTTTAATTTCTGCTACTGCAAAAACAAAGACATTCAGTGAATCATAGTTTGAACATAATCTGTCTTCTAAAACTTTTAAAGAAGAATGACCAGTGAGTGTGAAAATTAGATAAATCTAAACTTTGGAACACTTTGCAAACACTGACAAATGTGCTATATTTTTCTATGAAAATTTTTCTGAAATAGCTTTTTTATTAACATATAAATTTATAAAATACTCAATAACCACGCTTATGTAATTTTCATGCTAGTTTGTCAAGTCTGTGTTTAGTTTGTGTGTAAAACTAGAGATAAAAATTCACTAATTGTTTTATCAAGTGATTTTAATATTTTTAACAATTTTAGGGATAAGTCTCATTTTATTATTCCAGAAATAATCTCTTCTGACTGAACAGTAGTAAATATGAACATCATTGTATGTCCAGTTACAGGACCAAAATCACAATGATGAGAAAGATATCAATAACCTGGAAAACAAATTCTTAAAATTCCGATGAGAACCAAGATATACAATGAAAGTAAGGACAAGGCATACAGAGGAAATTGTTAGTAACTGAAATCTAATGATAAAATATGATAATCAGGGGCCGGGGATCTAGCTCAGTGGTTCTGGCTCCTGTCTTGCAAGTGCAAGGACCCGGGTTCAATCCCCCGGTATCCACATAACAATACTGGGTGTGGAGACTCACCCCAGCAGCAATCAGTACCACATGGCACAGTGCCAGGCGTGGTGGCTCACACCTGTAATCCCAGCACTCGGGAGGCAGAGGCAGGAGGATTGCTGTGATGTGAGTTTGAGGCTGAGCTCAGGGCCAGCCTGAACCACAAAGCAAGACCCTGTCTCAAAAAACCTTAAAAAAATATGATAATCATGCAAGAGAATGATTTATGGCCAAAGGTCACTCTCCCTTCTCAAGGTGAACACAATGATTTGTAAGTACAAAGCACGGCAGACACTTTTCTTGTTGAGTGTGTTTCTAGGTTTGTATAAAATACGTAGAAGCCTACAGCTGTGATATCAAGTATTGTGATATCAATGTTTATTCATTTCAAGGGCAGGAACACTGATGCCATTGTGCAGAGACAGAATCTATGTCCCTCATGAGGGAAACACAGTCGTTATCACCACTCAAAGAGGAGCTGGATTTGCTCAGTGCTGTGTCTCCCAGACTGAAAGGAGAGCTGATGGTGAGTTGAGGGTAGGAATGCAGGGCGGTCACTAAAGGTGCCGATCACGATCATGTCTGCTGATGCTTTCCATTTGGGGGAGCTTATGCTGTAAGAAGTTGTCTACATCTTTAAAAGAGTTGAAAACAAGCTTTTAAAGGGTGACACTCACATTTCCTTGTCTTCACATTGTCTCTGTTTCTATTTCATTTTCAAGGTGGATGCAGCGCTTTCAAGATGGAAGCACTTTCTACTCACCAAGGAATCTTTGAAGGTATGAGAACAAACATCTTGCACTCCAGCACACTTAAAATGAAATCTGAAAAAATTGTACATACTACAGGGAAGAAAAGCTCAGGCTGAGTGCAGGCTGAAAAGCTGGTACTTGCAGTGACATCAGGAGCAGACACAAGCTCCACAAAGGCTGCTTCTCCATCCTGATCTTCATCCACACAAAGAGCAGAACTTCTGGGGCTCTGGTCAGGGCCCCCACTTTTGGTTCCTTCCACATGGTGGGTCTCACCCAAGACTCTTGACCCGTGTCCATTGGGGAGCATAGCTTTGGTTCAGAATCCCAGCCAAGTAGCATTCTATACTTCTATCTATTAGCATTTAATGTCTCATGTTTAACAACTTATTGTTATACGCAAAGAGCCAAAAGTGGCATGATTTTCAGCTGCTGCTCTGATTGCAGTTGTTAATCAGCAAGCATTTTAGGAAAGAGTAAGCCTGAGTCACAGTTACTTGATGCAATGCCCAGGGCTGTTCCTGACGAATGAATTCCACGGGGCTGGTTCCTCCTTTAGATCGGAAGTTTGAAGTGTCAGTTCCAAGCTTCCCTTACATGCAGCAAACTTCTGGCCAAGTCCTCTCCTTGTGCCACCTGCAGAAGGTGCTGCAGTTTCCAAGGTGACCTCTGGAGAGGCTCCTGGGTTTGGAGGACTCGGAGCATAACGTGCAGCTCCTGACATGCCTTCAGCAATCTCCCACTCGAGTACAAGGCGTGATCCTCAGACCGTGACTGTGAGGACATTAACATGGACCTTAGACAAATTGCAGCAACAGGTGGCGGTTTCCACTTCCCACTGCTGTGTATAATGCATGGGTGTCAAGAATATTTACTTTGGGCTCCATTTGATTTACATTTCAGTATTTAGAAAACTCAGGGGGCCGAGATTTAGCTCAGTGGTTCTGATGCCTGCCTTGCAAGTGCAAGGGCCCGGGTTTGATCCCTGGTAACCACATACAATGCCGGGTGTGGAGACTCATGCCTGTAATCCCAGCACTCAAGAGGCAGAGGCAGGAGAACTGCTGAGTTTGAGGCTGAGTTCAGGACCAGCCTGAACTATAAAGCAAGATCCTGTTTCCAAAAAAAAAAAAAAATCAGGAAGAGAGGAGTGTGGCAGAATCGGCACTGAGGCCTAATCAAAACCCCAAACCAGAAATCACAGAATGTGGTCAGAAAGCAGGAAACAGAGACAGGTGGATGCTGGAGTGTATCAGGAGACAAGGGCAGTCAGCACTTTCAGAAACAGGTCTCACGTACAGAGAAAGACGTGGGCAGAGAGGACGCCGGGAGAGACAGCCAGCTGAGAACAGGACTGCTGGGCTGCCCCTGCAGCATCTGCAATACGAGCATTTGCATAGGGAAGCACAGTTTGGGAACAGCCTTGGCTGGTTTCAGCCAGGGAGATAGCCATTTAAATGCAGCTTGTTGTTATCACAGTGGCTTTGTAGTACAGTTTCAAGTTGGGGATCATAATCATGTCCTTATTGCTTAGAATTGCTTCTGCTATTCTAGGTCTTTTGTGATTCCAGATGAATTTCTGAATTATTTTCTCTAGATCTGTGAGATTGGCCTTTGGGAGTTCAATTGGGATTGCGTTGAATCTGTAGAATAATTGTAGGAGTATAGCCATTTTGATGATATTGATTCTTCCAACCCAGGAACAAGGGATGGCTTTTCACTTTCTGGTATCTTCTATCTCCTTTTCCAGAGTGCTGTAATTTTCAGAGTAGAGGTCTTTCACCTCCTTTGTTAGATTAATTCCTAGACATTTCATTTTTGGGGGGTGCTACTGTGAAGGGGATTGATTCCCCAATTTCTTGCTCAGCGAATCTGTTGTTTGTGTATATGAAGACTAATGATTTTTGAGCATTAACCTTGTATCCAGATATACTACTAAATTTGGTGATTAGGTCTAGCAGTCTCTTAGTTGAGTTTTTAGGATCCTCTAGATAAAGTATCATGTGGTCAGCAAATAATGACAGTTTAACTTTTTCATTTCCTATATTTATTGCTTTTATTTCTTTGTCGTGCCTAATTGCTATGGCTAATGTTTCCAGCACAATATTGAACAGAAGTGGTGAAAGTGGACATCCTTGTCTTGTACCTGATCTTAGTGGGAAAGGTTTCAGTTTTTGACCATTTAGGGTAATGCTGGCTGTTGGTTTCTCATAAATAGCTTTTGTTAGTTTGAGATATAGACCATCTATTCCAATTTTCTGCAGGGTTTGGATCATAAATGTTGTATTTTGTCAAATGCTTTTTCTGCATGGTACTAGCAAAACAACAGACCCAAGGACCAGTGGAGTAGATTAAAAGAGCCAGAAACAACTCCAGACACACTAAGCTATCTCATTTTTGACAAAGGAGCCACATACCCTCTCTGGAGGAAAGATAGCCTATTTAACGAACAGTGTTGGAAAAACTGGACTTTAACCTGCCAAAGACTAAAGCTAGACCTAGCTCTTTCACTGTGTACTAAAATAAAATCAAAGTGGATTAGGGACCTAAATATTAAAACAGACACACTAAATCTGCTACAAAACAGGTTAGGTAACACTCTTGAAGACATTTGTTTAGGGAAAGATTTCATGAACAAATCCTCCATAGCTCAAGAACTGGTAGAAGAAATCGATAAATGGGATCTCATCCTATTGAGAGGTTTCTGCACAGCAAAAGAAACCACCACCAGGGCAAAAAGGCAACCAACAATATGGGAAAGAATCTTTATCAGCCACCTCTCAGACACAGGGCTGTTATCTAGAATACATAAAGGGCTAAAAAAAATCAATCTACCCAAATTTAAAGACCCAATTCAAAAACGTGCATCTGAAATGAACAGACACTTTTCAGAGGAAGAAATAAAAGCAGCTAAGAAGCAAATGAAGAAATGTTCAACATCACTAGTCATTTGAGAGATGCAAATGAAAACAACAATAAGATTTCATCTCACTCCACAAAGAATGGCTGCCATTTCAGAATTAGCCAGCAACAAATGTTGGTGAGGCCGTGGGAAGAAGGAACCCTTATCCACTGTTGGTGGGAATGTAGATTCGTACAACCCCTGTGGAGATCAGTTTGGAAATTCCTCAAAAAACTAGGTGTGGAGGCCCCATTTGACCCAGCCATCGCTCTGCTAGGTATATACACAAAAGAATTGAAAAGATTCATGTCACAGTGACATATGTGCACCTATGTTTATAGCAGCTCAGTTTGTGATTGCTAAATCTTGGAAACAACCCAAATGTCCATCAACTGGAGACTGGATAAAAAAGTTGTGGCTCTTCTACAGAATGGAGTATTACTCTGACATAAAAATGATGAGTTTGAATCATTTATACTTAATTGGACATACTTTGAGGACATCCTCATCAGTGAAATAAATAGGTCACAGATGTGTAAATATAGTATCTTTTCTCTGGTATGAGAAAATAAAGATGTAAATGAATTCTAGAATGTATGTTATATATTGTGAAATAGAAAACAGTCAAAGCGTAATGGAGTAAAGGGGGAAAAATAAGATTATAACAAAAAAGAAAGGAAACAAAGTTTATGTACATAGGGGTTGGGAGTCGTAGGGTGGGTAGGTCTATGGGAATAATGAGAATTAAGTTGTGTCATATACTGGTACAAATTCTCATCGTTGAATGCAATCATGATGTGTATACGTAATGTACCAATAAAGATTTTAATTAAAAAAATAAGTGCAGTTTGTTCAATAATAAAAGATAGTGTAACAAAGTACTCAAGATCATAGAATATTCAATCTTTTTTTTAAAAAACCAATTGATGAAAAACAGAAAATTAAATACAATATGGAAAATGTCACCAACTTAATAGGAGATGCATTTTTGGTGTTTTTAATAATCACTTTGTTTAAAGAGTTTTAAAATGAGTGTTAATTACCTGATTAAATATTTACTATGCATCATTTACAGAAGGATTTGGGGGTCCACGAACAGACTGTTATGCCGAAAATGGTTCCCTTCTTTTTACAAGCGAAGCATTGTTAACATATCTAAGGTTCTAAGTTAAGAAAAGGAATGTGTTATTAAAAAAATTTCCCCTCACCGATATAAAGAATCACATTATCTTCCTAAGAAAATAATGAGAATAACAATGCCTGAAACAAGGACTTCTTGGGTGGACGTAGCTCCGTCAGTATTTCCCAGTGTAGAAGCTGAGTTTAAGAGGCGAGGCGCACTTCCGGTCTGCTGCTTTTCAGTCACTTCCGGGCTTGGGGAGGAAAGTGTGGAGGAAGCTCTAGCAGGGGGACACAGAGTCGTCGATGTCAGCCACACGTCCATGAAGACAGGCTGAGCGCGGGGAGCGGGTCCCTCTCTCCAGAGCCATGTGTCCTGTCCAACGATTCCGATGTGGAACACGGAAAGTGGCCGCTGAGGAATCCACAGAAAGGGTGGAGCGATGGTGAGGCTGAGTTCGCCGTGGGCGGGGGAGACGGGGCCTGTGGGACCCGCTTCCGGCCCTGCATTTAAAGCACTGTCTCATCGGAAAGCAGGCTGAGAGAATTAGCTCCACAAAGAAGCAGCTGACTTCTGTTTTCCCTTCTTCGGTGCCTGGGATTGAGCCCAGAGCCTTCAGACTACGCGATACGTACTCTGAGACAGACAAGTTGCTAAGCGGCCCAGGCTGGGCCCGAGCTCCTGCTTCAGCCTCGCAGTGTTGGGATTACAGAAGTGTTTTCCTTATTTTTGGTGTCTTCTGAAATGAGCCTCATGGAAGGGGAGGACAGGCAGAATCTTTGGCCTGGAGGAAAATGGACGACAGCTGGGAGGGACGCTTTGGGCCTCTTGTTAGTTCACACGGTGTCTGTGGAAACCACCGGAGGCCCAGTTTTTCAACAACTCCCTGGCTGTTGTTTTCCAGTGTAGATTCTAGATAGCACATTTTGGTCTTCAAAGTTTAAGGGCATTTTCTGGAGGATATCAATCATGTTTCCTGTGAGGGCATAATGAGTGTGAGCTCCGCACACTCCCGGTCCTGACTCAGTCAGTGTCACCAGCCAGGCACCAACCAGAGGGGCCCTGCGAAGAAGGTTCCCTCGGAATTTTCGAGTCTTTTACTTCACAATCGGTAAATCAAATGCAGTCATCTCAGCTTCCCACCGCGGACTCCTGGCTGCTGTTTACTCATCCGGCTCCAGGTGAGACACTGTATTCTCTCATTAGTGAGACTAAATCAAATACTGCAGGACACTGAGCCACTAATCTGAAGAAAGTCATTAATCAAAGAGGTTATTTTCTCATGAAACTGCAATATCTGCATACAGAGAATAATTGGAATGTTTCCTTTTCCCCCTGTGTAATTGTTCTCATTTGTTAAGCACCAGCTTGGTAAAGCAAAGCATCAGTGAGTTGGTAAATGAAGAAAACTTTGCATGTGATAAAGTCACGGCGAAACAGAATGAGCAGCCACTGGAAGCCACTGCTCACACAAACCACTTTCGTTATGACAATAAGGTATCTCCTTGTCTATTAGACACTGTGTTTATACTATAGGAATTTTCCTTGTAATGCGCAGAAGATCCCAAGTTAATACATCAAAAATGACCAACCACTTACAGGACAGGGGCACAGTCAGTTGGAAGAACACAATCTGGGTGTCTGCAAACCTCCAGCACATGTTGAGCATTGCCTCTTCACGTAAGTGAGCGCAACATGGGGGCCTCAGAGAGGCGGGGCCCTCGGGAGCACCTGCTCAATGCGTGACAACTGTTACATCTCAATGTCACCTCAGGAAATACACGCGTCTTGTTGTTCCCCCATTTCCACACAGTGAAGCTGTGCTGGTAAAGAAGTTCCTATCCTGTGGTCAGGATGTATGAGATATTGAGCTGCTAAATGAATAATAATCCGAGTCCAAAGGGCAGTGATGTTACAGTGCCTTGAAATTATGTCACTTCCTATGGACAGTCTCGTAAGATTGCAGACAGGAGGAAAGAAATCAATTTGTTTGACTGAAGAAGTTTCAGAAAATGGAGAGAGAGAGAGTGGGAGGGAGGGAGAGTGGGCAGGAGGGAGGATGTTTGGGCCTCAGGAGGAAGGAGATTTCCATGTCCATCCATGGGATAAGTGGCAGGAGATGTGAACGCACACATTTAATCACTCAGGACTCTGAGGGAGCCATGTACATTCTTATTTATGCCTCTCCCACACTTGACAGAAATTCTCTTTAGTACTTAATTCGATATTCGATATTCCTGAATTCGATATTCCTAAAGTCGGTTTCTCAACTTTCAAGGGGCAATTAACTTGATACTTGGTTTTAAACACCTTTAGTGTATTAATCACAATCTTTGCAATATTTTTATAAAAGGTTATAAACATAGCATGGAAAATGCATACATTCCTAAAGAAGAGTCAGATAGTAAAGGGATCTGGGCTCTGTTGTGTGTGCATTTTTATTTGTTTGTTCTTTTTTAAAAATTATCTTTATTGGTACATCATGAATACACATGATAATCACATTCAACATTAAGAGTTTGTACCAGAATATGACATGACTTGATTCTCATTTTTCCCTTTTCCCCCCATGGTGCATCCCCCTGGCCCTTATATACACAATCTTTGTTTTCTTTTTTCTTTATCATCACCACGTTTGTTTTCCCCTCGTTATTTACCCTTCCACCCTTTCCTTTTAAATATTTTCTACTTTGCAATATCAACTATATATACTACAACTCATTTACAACTTCATATTCTCATATCAGAGAAAAGATGATATTTACACATCTGTGACCTGTTTATTTTGCTTATGAGGATGTCCTCAAGGTGCATCCATTTGTGTGTGAATGACTCAATCTTATCATTTTTTGTGGTAGACTAATACTCCACACTATAAAAGAACCAGATCTTCTTTATCCAGTCTCCAGTTGATGGACATTTGGGTTGTTTTCAAGACTTAGCAGTCACAAACTGAGCTGCAATAAGCATGGATGTACATATGTCGCTGTGAAATGTCTCTTTTAATTCCATTGTGTATATGCCTAGCAGAGTGATGTTCAGGTCAAATGGGACCTCCAATTCTAGTTTTTTAAGGAATCTCCACACTGATCTCCACAGGGGTTGTACAAGTCTACATTCTCACCAACAGTGGAGAAGGTTCCCTTTTCTCTGCAGCCTCACTAATCATTTGCCGTTGGCTGATTCTGAAATGGCAGCCATTCTTTGTGGAGTGAAATGAAATCTCAGTGTTGTTTTCATCTGTATCTCTCAAATGATTAAAAATGTTAAACATTTCTTCATATACTTCTTAGCTGCTCTTACTTCTTCCTCTGAAAAGTATCTGTTCATTTCAGATGCGCATTTTTGAATTGGGTCTTTAAATTTGGATGGGCTGATTGTTTTAAGCTCTTTGTATATTCTAGATAGTAGCCTTTTGTCTGAGGAACAGCTGGTAAAGACTTTTCCCCACATTGTTGGCTGCCTTTTCACTCTGTTGGTGGTTTCCTTTGCTGTGCAGACGCTTTTTTAAAAAATGAGGTCCCATTTGTTGATTTCTTCTGCCAATTCTTGTGCTATAGAGCTTTTATTCAAGAAGTCTTTCCCTAAGCCAATGTCTTCTAGAGTTTTACTTAACCTGTTTTGGAGCAGGTTCAGGTGTCTGTTTTAATATTTAGGTCTCCTATCCACTTTGATTTTAGTTTGGCACATGGTGAAAGAGCTAGGTCTAGTTTTAGTTTTTGGCAAGTTAAAGCCCAGTTTTTCCCAGCACCATTTGTTGAAAAGGCTATTTCTCTTCCACTGAGGATTTTTGGCTCCTACGTCAAAGATGAGGTGGCTCAGTGTATCTGGAGTAGTTTCTGGATCTTCTAATCTACTCCATTGATCCTCAGTCTGTTACTTTGCCAATACCATGCAGTTTTTATTATGGTGGCTTTATAGTATAGTTTCAGGTTCAGAGTTGTAATATCCCCCACTGTGTCCCTGTAGCTTAGAATTGCTTTTGCTATTCTAGGTCTTTTGTGGTTCCAGATGAAAGTTTGAATTTTTTTCTCTAGATCTGT
>PVIR01012039.1:0-45402 GCA_004026965.1 Petromus typicus | reverse complement strand
TGATCTTATTCACACAGTACTTAACAGTATTTAAACTGTTCTTGTCTTTTATTCACCAAATTTGGCTTCAAGAAACTTCAGGCTTGAACCTGAAATCGGTCTCAAAGGAAGAGAAGTTGCCAACCTTATGACTATTCAACAGCAGCTCCAGGCTTTCAAAGCAACTCTGCACGAATATCAAAGAGATTTTGTGCAATTGCAGCACAGTTGGGAAAGTTCTTGGGTTCCTTCAGTGACTACTTGTAAACAAATAATATTTACACAGTTTGGAAACAGCAACATTATTTTATAAAAACACACTGTTCTTCTGCTGACACAACTGTGGTTTTCAAAAGTTGGAATTTATGAATGACCGCCGTGCAAATCAAAATGCAAAGCTCCAAATGAAAATCTCACTTCTTTCTTAGAAGGTCTGAGTGCAGATGAATACACAAGTACCCAAAGAAGTACATGCATTTGAAAATACAGAGAAAAAGTACCAATGTTCAAATGACTGTTAATTTTGTTTTCTATACAACATTCAAATCTTTTTTTTCTGGAAATGCATTTAAAAATTTTTTTATTAGTAATGATCTAAGTGGTATATAACACATCCGAACTCTTTTGATATCACCTCCTCCCATCTCTCCTCACTTTCTTCACCTTTTGGCTTTTTTCCCCATTACCAAATGGGGCCTTAGAACTCTTTCTGATGTTGGCATTACAGAACAGATATGAGTCTGAGTTATACAGTTGTGAAAATCGACCTGCACACAGTAAGAAAGCAACTTAGGGATGCACAGACATTTCATAGAAACTGTCTTCTGCTCCCTTGCCTTTCCTAACCTAGTGAATTCGTATGATTAGTAATTTTCAGAGGCCGGTTCACATTAGACTTGGAATTCTAGCACCCACACTTTAACACTGTTATGATGGTGGCAGAATCACTGTGTCTCTGTTGTATGTAAAAAGTGATGGTAAGATGACGTACTTTGCTGTACGTATAGAATCATGAGGCAGTGTGGAATACATGGTGATGATATCACCTCACTTCCTTTAACCTTTGACCTATTTTCTAAAGCCATGCATATCTTGTTTGAAAGAAGATCAAATCTCAGAAGAAAACAATCCTTTCTTCTATTCCATTTTCCTCATTGGGAAAGGCCTTATCTTCTCATCCTGTGATCTCCATGATACTCTGCCTGATTCCAAAGCACAAAACCACTAAATAAATGTGGATGGAACACAAGATCAAAGCTCTCTGTCGTTACAGCTGTCAAACACTGCCTTTTGCTTGGTTCACTATTATCCTATCTCACAGATTACGATTAGAGGTCTGATGTCCCATGATTTCAGAACTTGAAAAAGTTCCATTTCTTTGTAAATTTTCAAATCAAAAAAGATTCTTCCAAGTGTGAGAAATCTACCCACTTTATTTCAAAATGAGTCCAACTTTCTGTAGTATGTAATTTTGTCATTAAAGCAGGAATGGAGGACAGGAAGGAAAAAGTGACAGGTCCTTTAACAAAGAGGAAACGTTCCTGATGGTTCTGATAGGTTCCTGGAGGACCACAATATACACTGTGTAAAGCACGCAGCACAATATTTAAAGATGAAATGGATCGAGAGGGGTGCTATTTTCCAATGAATTACAGAAACAATGCAGCTAAAATAAAGGTTTCATGATAAATTAGAAGTTTATCGCTGCTACAGACTTATTACAACTCAATTCATAATACAGTTTTTGAAGCTTTATGGACTAGGAGTTTCAATATAGTCTATAGGGTCATGAAAGAACTTTCGAAGATAATAAACCACAACAGTCAACGAGCAACACCTGGCATATATCTGAGGTTCAGTTTTAAGTCGCAGCACAAGACGCAAGACACAGCCTGAATACACTCGCGGATAACAGGAATGTGCAGCATAAGAGGTGTGGGTCAGTGACAGGTTTCTCTTGACAGTGGTGCCATGAAACCGCGCCCAGCTGCACGGTGACGCTGTGATGTGACAGCAGGGTGCCCCACTCGCACGGTGCTCAGGTAAAAAGCTCCCTGTACTGCCCATCATACAAGAACACAGCACGTGCCACTGTGTGTACTGCAGCAAACCTGTTAACAAACAGGTACATGTATTTACTACCCTGTAGTCGTATTTTTGAATGCACACCTCCTTATAAAAACGTTCACTGTAAAACTGTGAGAGCAGCAGCAGCCTCCCCACCGTGGCGCCAAGTCTCTGGACGCCATCACTTTCTCTTATGCCTGATTCTCTTACTGCTCTGCTCATTAAGATAAGTAGCGATAGGCTGCGCCGTTTTACATACGTTATCTACACACACGCACATACACACACACTCAGGAGCCTAGGAGCGCAGTAAATTAAACCACCAAGCTGTGTAAGTACACGCTTTGTCCACACAGTGACAAAGTCAGCAACCCACTCCTCAGGATGTATCCCGGCATTAAGCAGTTCATGATTAATGTGTAGCTGGAAAGTCAAAAATGGAGGGAAAACTAAGTCTACAAAACCCTTGATTTGGGGCTTACGTGATAAGTGAATAAGAAGGAAATGACACCTTAGGGAAGATTACCTTGGAGATAAGAAAACATTAAGATGGGGAACAGGAGAAAGGCTTTACTTTTCACGTGGGGGGAGCCTATATTCTTTTAATTTTCAAATCTTATACATGTATGGGCTCAAAAATGTTAACCCAGATAGGGAATTTATAGTTTAATTATGTCATTTAAAAGCTCCAGTAATAAATATTATATGTAAAAAATGTTGAGTTTGTAGAAAAACATAGCTAAGTATACCGGCCTGTGTTACCTCTGACACTCTGATCTGGGGAGTTTTTAAGATCTTACTTATAAGTGTAAAACTCAGACATTTACTATGCAGCCAAGTACCCAGCACAGACCTGCTCGTAAGGTGTTCATAGTCTAGTTTCTTTGGCTACCTGGGAGCCTGTTCTTTGAATCTACAACACATATATATGTCTTGCTGCTTGGAATTGCTTTTGAAAGAAGTTTAGTCATTCCTCAAAAATTTAAACACAGAATTATCATATGACCAGCATTTCCACTCTAGGCATATACTCAAGAGAAATGAAAGCATGCGGGCAAGCGCCTGCATGTAAATATTTACAGCATTACTTCTAATAGCCAAGAAATGAAAGCAATTTAAATGTCAAACAGATGAATAAATAAAATGTGGCACATTTATACAGTTGAATGCTATTCAACAGTAAGAAGGAATGAACTACTTCATGGATGAAGTTCAAAATGTGACATAGATTCTGGGGCCAGGGATGTAGCTCAGTGGTGCTGTGCCTGCCTGGCAAGTGCAAGGTTCTGAGTTTGATCCCCGGTACCAACAAAACAAAACATGTTATATGAACTCCAGGAAGGCAGAGACAATTCCACTTACTGTATGATTCCATTTATAAAGAATCGCCCTGCATCAGTAGAAACCACTCATCCTTTGAGTTTTGATCTTTTCCAAGATGAGTGCTATGTGGTGTGATAATGTCTTCCATTGCTACATAAGCGAGCCACAGGCTCCCGCCAGTCATGCAATCATGTCTAACACCCCACAGTGAGTCAGGCAGGTTACTATGGTTAGCATTCCACAGGCGAGGTTATTACACGTATCTCCAGTTCAGAATATCCTCAACTGCCTAGAGTTGAGGTTGGGTAAAGAATGAGGATTCGGTACAAACGTGTCTGAGAGAACTCACAGAAGGCTGAGGTCTATAATGGTGATGGTCCAACACTAAATAACTCTGAACAGAGTTACTAAGAGTTATTTAACTGTGCACTGGAAATGGGAAATTTTATATGTCAAATATACCTCAGTAAAGCTATTAAAAATGACGTGCACCTGGGGAGGCTGTCCCTGTGCAAACACAGGGAGCTGACACGTACAGTGGCGAGGGATGGCCTGTAAGCCAGGCTCTTGGCTCCCTCCTAAGGGTAAAGAATCGCCCTGCATTGGGGAAAAACAGTTCGCTCTCGTTGAGGAGAAAGGAGGATTCACTGCTGTGGGCCAAGGGCTTAAAGCTGAGCCTTTAAAGAATGAGAAAGACACTGAAGCACAGTTCTGTCTGAGTTTAGCAAATGGAAAAAACTCAGCATTTTAAAGGGGAGGATCCAGAAAGGAAACATCCAATGCCAGAAACAGGATATGGGATCCACGGATCATGGATAAAAGTACTGGGTGGCAGATGTAAAAGCCTGTCAGTCAGTCGCACTAGATAAGCTGTGAGGTCACAAAGCAGCCACACACGAGGTCTTTCTGCATACGGTAGAGAACAAGATATCGTGCTGATTTGTGGGATGTCTGGACGCTATCACAAGACTCCTCAAGGTCCAGTGATAGGATGTTATTGTTTCCTCCTGGAAGATTCTCAGTTTTTTTTTTTTTTTTTTCACTTTTTGTGGAACTGGGGATTAAACTTAGTGTACTGAGCTACATTCCCAGCCCCCTCTTTAAAATTTTCTGATTCTGAAATAAAATCTCCAGTCGCTAAATGGCCCAGGCCGGGGTTGAACTTGCGGTCTTCCTGCCTCAGTCTCCCCAAGTGTGGAGTATAGGAGTGGACCACCATGTCCGGGTCCAAGCTAAGCCTCTGAACTCTGACAGCTTTGCTGGATCACGCTGTATGTTTTCCTCTCATGCTCCGCACAACATGTCACAGAGTCTTAACAGTGCAGACTAACTCAGCTGCAGTTTGTTGAAAGCCAAATGCATTTCTTACATTTCTCGTTTAAACTTCAAACCAAACCCACGTACAACAGATGGAGAAACCGAGACTTAGATGTCCTTAGTAATTTGCAAGGTCACAACTCTAGGAGACAGAAAAGCCAGAATTCACATCCCAGTTTTCCTAGAGCCCGTCTTGGATTAATAACTTCATGAACTGCTTTGATAACTCAGCAATTTCCAGCAATGAATTCAACCATGGAACTTATCTGGTTGATTATATTCCTTTTCAAAAAACTTTGAAAGCAACTGAGTGTGGTGTCATGCATTCCAAATTCCAGCTACTCGGGAGGCTGAGGCAGGAGGATTTTAAGTTTGAAGACAGTCTGGGAGATCCAGCAAAATAAAATACAGTACAAAGAAGGGTGAGGCTGTAGCTCCATGCCCAAGCACACCTGCATTCAGCTGTCAGTACTCCAAAAGAAAAACTTTCTGAAATGGAGCACATTATTTCTTCTCTCTTTCCAAACACATCCACTGACCATTGTACTTTAAGATAGTTGTTGTGTTTTCTTATATGCTGTATATAATTTTCTCTTCCTACTTCAAAGTTTATATTAGAAAGTGAATTGGATTTGTCAGGTTTGGTGATCTAGAAATTAAAAATACGTACCCAAATAGAAAAATAATACATAAAAGATTCTTTTGCTAAATGGAAATTTTCAAAGTACAGAGTCAAGCAAACACTAGAGAAATCAAATTATACTTATTAATTTGTTTTTATTGCTTCCAATTCCTAACTCATTATCATGACTGTCAGGTATTCCTAACATGTTCTGCACAAAGACAGTGGAATACCTTCTTTCACTGCCGTGAAAACTTATTTTTACTTAAATTCACTATGTAAAGCAAAAAAAAGTAATTACTGACAATACCAGAGAGCTATCATGTATTAAGAATACCAGAGCTTCCTTTTAAGGAAATGTTTATGTTGTCCACACCACCCTTTCTTTCTTCTTCTATTTGAGTAGTTTTAGAACTTTTGTCCCAGACTATTAAAGCATAAATGTTAAAAATTCAAATTGCATTCAAAATGTACACTGTAACTCATTATTTGGAATATGAATCGTAGTAACTTTTGCTGAGAAATCTATCAGTATTAGTTTCAGGGATTTATTGAAATCCATTAAAGGTTGCCTGACCCTTATTAATCAGATCGAGATGAATTTTTTTTTTTTAAGGTTTTTTGAGACAGGGTCTTGCTTTGTGGTTCAGGCTGGCCCTGAGCTCAGCCTCCAACTCATATCACAGCAATCCTCCTGCCTCTGCCTCCCGAGTGCTGGGATTACAGGCGTGAGCCACCACGCCCGACACTGTGCTATGTGGTACTGGTTGTTTCTGGGCGTGAGTCTCCATGCCCAGTATGGTATGTAGTTACCGGGGATCGAACCCGGGTCCTTCCACTTGCAAGACAGGCGCCGGAACCACAGAGCTAACTCCCTGGCCCAAGATCGAGATGAAATTTTAAGAAATAAAAGTTTGTTTTGTAAACTATATGTCAAAAACAGGCTGGAACTGTCTATGTAAAAGTACATAAAATTCTGAAGGGAAAAGGTAATAAAAGTGGAGCAAACTAGATTTGCGACAGAAGTACACATCGAAATTACTGTCAGAAAAGGAACACTTTGTAGCACAAAGATGAACAAGAAAGTTGTGGCTCTGAGGTAAGTGAATGTTCCTCAAAAGAACAGACAGCCTGGTTCTCATTCCTGTGAGGATCCAAGGCCGCCTCGGTCCGACGGGGGAGGAGCTAGGCGGTCACGAAGGTGAGGTGGCGAGGACACCAAGCCAGGTGCGGTCTCCCCAGAGCCTCACCCTGGTTTCCTGACAGGCCGGGTGTCTGCGCTGCTACCAGTCCGGGTTCAGGGCTTGGAGCTTCTCTCCTGACAGGATTTCCTTTCTTAAGGCTGGGTAGCGTATATGTGCAGCATTTCCCACAGTCTGATATTTACTTCATTAAGTATGGCGCCGCCAGTAGGACTGTTTGGCTGTAAAACATGCACATGGAGCTGAGCGCGGTGGTGTGCACCTAAAATGCTAGCTACCTCAGAGGATGAGACAGCAGAAGGGCAAGTGTGAATCCATCCAAGGCAACTTACCGAGATTCTCTTAAAATAAACGTTTAAAAGGGCTGCAAATCTATCTCAGCATTACAGCACTTGCCTCGCAGGCACGAGGCCCTGGGTTCAAGTCCCAAAGCCAAACAAGAGCGACAGAAAGTGTACATGCCGAAAAGTGTTGGAAACAAGGCTGCGTGTCCAGCGTACTGAGGAACTTGAATTCTTGGCCGAGGAGCTTGTGTTTGGAACAAGCCATGGGAACCGCCAGACGCTGGAGCCGAGGACAGGGCTAAATTTTCCTGCGGTGATTAAAGCTGGCTTTAGAGGATCTGAGTTTGAGCTGCTGTTTTACTAACTGGGAGTCTGCTTAGCTGCTTAAATTCTCAGAACTTTGATGTTTCCATCTGCGAAATGGCGGTGAGGACAACGCCTGTTACCCAGGAGGCCAGGTTTAGGATGTGGCCCAGGAGACACGGGGATGTGGGGGTACGTGGGGGGGGAGTAAGCCATTCTACTACTTCGAAATGTGTAGGCGAACACGTGGCCTAGAGTGACAATTAATCCAAGGTCTGATATCCAACAGAAGTGAGGCTGAGCTTCTAACTAAGCATAAAAATCTGACAACCTGAAATGACAGAACTACGGACCATCTCCTGCTCTACTATTGTGATAATTTCATCCCTTAGTGAATCTTCTTATGATACCAGAACTAAGAACTCAGTCTTTGATCTTAGACTAAATCAGAACTGACTCAGTAGACTTAGAAAATACTAGCTGGTAGGGAAAAAACAAAAGGAACTTTAAAAAACCATAGAAGTTTATCAAAGACTAATAAATTGGTAAATGGATGAACTATGAGAAGATCTGAGTACAGGCCAAACTTTGGACAGTCTCCTGATCTTGTTCAATGTGGTAACAATTGGTCCCCGACGTCCCTGGCAGTGCAGCTGTCCATTTATCCCTGCCCTGCTCTTGGGACTCTACAGGGGCAGATCCCAGAGCACATTCACCTTGGTGTCGCCGCTGTCATTGAACTGCAGTCTGTGTTGACTGAGATGAGTTGCAGAACAGGACGTACCGACAAAAGGGCTGTGTGTGGGGCCTTCGGCTCTAACGTGGTGAGGTTTATGTTCTACAAAACCATTTCCCAGCATCGGAGTTTCGAATTAAGATTTGTCTAAGTGCTACAGTGGACTTTTCGATCAGTCCCAAGGATCTCCTTTGCTGAGGGTCCATGACTGAAACACGGAGACTTCCAAGCTCAGGATATACCGGGTGGTATACTCGAGCCATTCTGCTTTGTGAACGTGGCGTGAGGACTCCTGTGAGGGCTGTGGACACGATTCTCAGAGGCGGTTCAAGCCTGTCAGGTCAGGCCACTGTCAACACCTGCAACGTGGCGAAAGACTGCACTGCCTACTCCGCAGAGCAGGGGGTCTGCACGGGCCAAGACACACTTCTGCAGATGCTGTTTGTTAGTTCATTTTTCTTAGCTCTGAATTATTATTATAAAGTTTTGATTTTCTTTCTGGGCAAGAAAACCAGAGCATTTTGGGGTGGGGGAGGCTTTACTTAGAGCAATGTTTTCCCCTCTGGCAATTCAGGGAAGGTAAAGGAAAGAGTGGCTAAAGGAGGCAGAGGCCCAGAAGGGCAATGTGGTCAGCGTCCTGAAACCACAAACCAAAGCAGCTGAGAAAGCTCTTCCAAAACTTCAGCTCAAACTTCACCTGATACACACTTGGAGTCTGCTTTTATACATGGAGCAAGGCTAGGGTTTTTTAGAAATGACAAAATGATGAACCGTGGAAATTAGGTCTTTGTCACAGAGAGAATTCAGGACCTTTTCATATGAGCACCGATGTAACATTTTGGAGACCCCAACAACTTGATACCATGCAATAAAACTGGGCTGAGATATTTTACTATCCTATTTAGATATTTATTTTACTATCACTTACTGTTGTGATAATATTAATGGTTCTATCTTTTTATAAGAGAATCATGTTTTGTAATAGTAAATAAATCATATATCTGGATTTTAAAAACCTCAAATATTCTACTATAGGAGAAGGAAAATCAGTTCCACTTCAGAAACAGCTGTGATCAGAACAGTTTTTTAAAACCAGAAGTGCTTAGTCTAATAATGTGCAAACCATATTGCACACGGGAGTAAGGACCGTCACAACCCACAGCGAAGCACTTCCTTGGCTTCCCGGCGCCCCAAGCCCAGCGCTGCGCCCCTTCTTTCTCAAACACAGTGACCAAGTTCTGGTTACAAAGTCCTCGCAGGGCCGAGGGGCGGCGTCGTGCGACCCCAGACATTTCCTCTCCGCCGGCCTCACGCGGGCACCCAGGACTCTCCGGCCCGCCCGCCGCCCGCAGCCCTCGCGCCCGCCCGCGCCGACCCGCCCGCCCGCCGCCCGGGGCGCACTCACGGGCCCGCGCCGGCTCTGCTCTCCCGCTTCCCCGGCGCCTTCGCGGGCTTGGCGTCGTCCACATCTGGCGGCAGCTCGGTCATCGGGGCCGCGGGCGGCGGCCGCCCTCAGACTGCAGCCGGCTCCGGACCGGGCGCAGCCAGCCCGCCGAGGGGACCGGGAGCGGGACGGACGGACGTGGGGCTGCCGGGCCCGGGACACAGACGCGGGACGGTCGCGGGGCCAGGACACGTCGGAGCCGCGCGCGGGGGCGGGGCGGCCCCAGGATGGGCGGGGCGGTCCCCACGGAGGGCGGGGACGTCCCAGGGGGCGGGAGGGTCCGGGAGGGGCGTGGCCATTCCCTGGGGGCGTGGCGGCCTGGCAAGGACGGCCCCCGCCCCGCCCAGGGCCGTGGAAGAGCGAGGAGCCGGTCCCGCCGGTCTCCAGGCCCGGCAGTCGACTGCCCCGGCAGGTGGAGGGCTTGGCTCCTCCCGGGCCTCGCAGGGCCCGCGGGACCGGATGCGTTCAGCAGGGTGCCGGCCGGTCGGGCTCCGCCGGACTGAGGCCCGGGCCTCGGTCGGGCGCGGCTGCTCCCGGGGCGGGCGGGGAGCAAGTGGAGCCGCACGACGGCCCGCTGCCCCAGGGCGCCGCTCCGGGCCTGGGCCGCTCCCAGGTGTCTGACGGACCCACTCAAGGAGCTCGGTTTGAGAGCCGTAATATTCCGAGCGTGGTTCTAAGCCACGACTTACTATAGAGACGACGTCTGTGTCGGTGACTTTACATTTCCAGTGGAGAGAACCGGAGTGACTAACGTGAAGCCCGTGAGAAGCGGAACTTGAAACCCGGGCGGCAACAGTTGAATGCGCATGCGTGGGAGGTGACAGCCGACTGTCCTGTAGACTGTCCTGTATATATATATATATATATATATATATATATATATATATATATATACACACACACACACGTATACATACATACATATACCTACCTACATACATACATATACATACATACGTACACACATATATACATATATACACATATACATACATATACATACATATATACACATACATATATATATACACACATACATTATATGATGTGATAAGGGGGGTGTGTGTGTGTATGTGTATGTGTGTGTGTAAAACATCTCCCCTACCAAATAGCCTCAAATACTTTGGAGTTGCAAGTCCTTACCAAATTTGTATTACGTACTCTCCACTACTAGCTATGCTGTTGGTTAGCCTGGGACAACAGACTTTATGTAGTGTAATGCTCTCAAATTGAATTTAAGACACTAGAAAAAAAGTGAAAGAAAAAAGTTAATAATCATTGCTGAGGAGATGGCCTAGCCCGATTTCTCTCTTCCTCTTTGTAAAAATTGGACCTTGGAGGCCGCCTCTTGGGTGTCCACAGCTATGTCTTCTAGGGCACACTGCGGACCCTTTCATTTCACATACCTCCTCTACCAGCCCCCAGCACACACACACACACACACACACACACACACACACACACACACACACACTGGGGAGAGAGGATGGTTGGGAATATTGGAATACAGAAGAGGTTCTCATCTCTCAAACTTTGGGTAATGACCTATCCTCAAATCTCAAGTGCCATTCAAGCTCCACTAAGCTCACACTTGACTTTTTCCTTCCCTTTTCTTGTATGTGTGTGTATGAGAGAGAGAGAGAGAGAGAGAGAGAGAGAGAGAGACAGAGGGAGAGAGAGAGAGAGAGACAGAGAGAGAGAGAGTTAGTTGTGTACTCCAGGCCAGCCTTGAACTTGCTATGTAGCACAGGCTGGCTTAAACTCATAATCCCTCTGCTTTAGCCTCTGGAGTGCTGGGATTACACCATTACTGGTGAAGTAATTTTTCTATTGTGTTAAGATATACATAATAGTTAACCACTGGTAAGTGTACAGTTTAGTGCCATTGAATACATTTGCAACGTTGCAATCATCACTTCATTCTTTTAATCTCTAACATAAATTAACATTGAACAGTGAGCTCATTAAATGACTTCCTATTTCTCCCCAGTCATGTCTGTTCTTCTTTCTGTCTCAATAAATTTGTGTGTTCTATGTGCCTTGTATAAAAGTGCAATCGTACACTAATTCCTTCCATGTCTATCTGTTATTGCTCAGCATAATATCTTTAATCTTCATCCATGTTGAAGTGTATACCAAAATTTCATCCAGTGTTTGGCTGAATAATATCTCATTATCATGTGTGCATTTCTTTTCGGTGTATAGTTAGGGGAAACTTCCTGATCACACGGTATGCAGTGTTTAACCTCTTGAGAAATCTTGGCCAGACCTTTTCAGGTTCATGACTAAGGTCAGGTATTTCAAGTGGCCCCAACATACAGAGGCTTACAGCTCAATCAAGGTGTGTGCAGATGCCGTGAAACTCACTGGTCGGAGTGTGGGGGAGGGTTTCCCACAGGCTCTTAAGTGAGGATGAGCTGGTGGAATTGGGGGATGGGAAGAGGTTTCATTGGTGGAAAAACAGCAAAAGGAAAACGTAAAGGACATTAGTGGTATTTTCTTGAGTTTAAAAGACATTGCCACACAGCACCCTAATTTATTTGCTCTTGGGGCTGATACAGTAAAACAATACTACATTGAAAGGCAGCAGCAGTAAAATGGGAAATTTCAATTTGGTATGACAAAATAGAGATAGATTATGGCTAAAACATATTTTTAGGAGGCTCTTTGAGTTTATACCAAAAATAGACACATTACTTTCTTCTTCCAAGCTTCTGGGAATCTCTATTCTGATTTCTAAAAAGGAGAATTCTAGCTTGTACTTTGCCAGTTATTGAAACAGTGTTGACAGAAGACACTTATCCCATTACTTTTATGAAGGTGAGAACTTCTAACAAGAAGCTTGGACCAAATGGGGACAGAGTTCACAAGAGGCTGGAAATTTGAGCAGAGACCTAGTTGTAATGTATAGCCACATAGTTTCCTAATTTATAACACAAGGCGGGGTAGGTATTACTCAATCTAAGTATGCAAAAATATATTTATATGCCTGTCATTTTATGTTCTTGTGTGGTAACATGGTTTGAAAGGTATTAATGAATTTATCAAGATGAGAGTGGAAAGGTCTGCAATAATTTAACTAAGCATGATATTTCATAATCAAAGAATTCCACTAATACATATCAGATAGTTCCTGTTATCAATTAAGATCAATTATCCAAGGGACAAAATGGAAAAAAAGAAAGCTCCAAAGAGTGCAATAAAATGATACCGAAAAGCTTATTTCTAGGGCTTTAAAGAAAAAAGTTGTGAGAATGAAAGTTGAGAAACTTTACTTGTAAGGATAGCATTAGTGAATGATTTGTGTCAAATAAGAAGGGTCTAATGAATATGATCATTAAATATTGGAAAAGGAGTCTATAGATGGAGCCTCCTAATATGGATACTTTTGAAAATAAGACTTTAAAAAAGTGAACAGAGTGATTTTAAACAGCACTTCCCAAATCAAATGATAGTACATATTTGGGAACTTGAAATATGTGTGTCTCTTAAAGCGTAGCCTTGCTGAGAGGCACAGGCCAGGTGGTAAGTGCACTAGAAGAGGTTAGAAGATACCGGGAAACACTAGTGGACATTTGGCTCAGTGAGAAAGCAGAAAGAAATAAATGGTAGTACATCAAAATCTACCCCAAAGTTTGAAAATATGCATCTGTTTTCTATATAACCAATTAAGATCATAATTTACGAAGGGGACAGCACTGAGATGCCCCTCTAGGGAGGTTTCCACCCAGCACAGGGTTGTGGTGGAGTCCACTAAGGGGATCCGGCGCTGGGACTTTAGTCTTCTGAGTCTAGGGCCGCCTTTCTCTAGTGCCGCAGTGTGGCCCTTCGTGTTCTTGTGAGGACTCTTCCACTTCACTCTCGCATTTTTTCGTATATTGTGCCGTCTTAATTTTTTAGGGATAGGGGAGTGTTGACTACCACACACAAAGCAAACTGGATAATCAGATCCCCATCATTTTTCAGAGAAGAGCTGTCTTCAGGGAATTTACTGTCAGGATGGCAGCAGTCCCAAAGGGAGATTCAGTTTCCCTGATTTTCAGTGGAATGTCGGTTGGACTGAAGGACAGTGAAGAAGGCGAAACGCATTATGCTAACAGCACAGATAAGAGCTTTGTAGCAGAGAATGGTGGAGGAAAAGCCCAATAAGGGATCTCCAGGTGTGGATATAATGTTTGCAAGGAAAGAAATGTTTGAATGTGGAGTATTTTGGTGGGAGCAGTATTTTGCAGTTTTGTGTTCTGTGTAATTAACCATCTAAAGCTTAATGCTTAAAACAATAATTATTACTTTTCCTGGTTTCTGGGTAGACTGGCTTCCACTGGTTGCCACTCGCCACCTCCTGACAGGGTTTGGGGTTGGAATTGTTTGAAAACACACGAACTGGCTGTGAGGGTGGTATTGTCACCTCTGAGTCTGGGCCATCGGCTGAGTTCCAGGAAGAGCTGAGGCTGGATCTCTGTGCTGCACTCAAGGGCTAACTATGGCTTCTTTACAATATGGTGGTCTTATCCCGCCGGATATTTCTACTCGTTGGGAGCTGTCCTTTAGACTGTAATCCCACTGTGCCAGGGTGGCATCTGGGAGTCTCTGTGAGGTAGCGCTAGGGGACATGTTGTTTCACTTGTGCTACGTTCTGTTGCTCAAAGGTGAGTGCGGGAGGAGCTCAGTGATGTCAGTGCCGGGGTCAAAGTGCACTGCGGGCCATTCCGCAGACTAGCTGCACCAGGCAGACAACAGACCGGCCCCTCTGGTGAGAGCCTGTCAATGGGCCTGTGGGGAAATGGACACTTCTAATATCACTGTTCTAAATTCATGAGAGAGGGGAGTGAACAGAGCAGGTAAAATCCGTCTTGTCACGGTACCTACATCATAGTGAGGGAAACCAAAAATTTGAAAAAATACCATCAGCTCTCTAGACCTACAGGTTCTACAGCTTTGGTTTCAATCAAGTGCACACCAAATATGTGGCTAGACCTGGGTGTGGCTGCGTCCATGCTGAACACGTACAGCTGTTTTTCTTGGTGTTATCCTGTAAACAATGCAGTATAATTAACTACTTACACAGTACTGATGTAATGCTAGGTATCCTAGTAATAATGTGAAGTATGCAAGAGCACGCGTGTGGGTTCTGTGCAGACCTCAGCCCATTTCATATGAAAGATCTGAGGAATATCCTTGGATTCTGGTGTGGGGAAGGGTCTTGGAAACAGTCTGGGGAGAATACCCAAAATATCAATAAATAGCAAGGGACCATGAAAACGAGATAAATAAGATAAAATGGAAAAGAGAGGGGTCTGTTTTATATAGGATAATCAGGGAATTCGCTCTGAGAGGTACCCTGGGAACTCACCCTTGAGTGAGGAGCAGGAGGAAGGCCTACAAGGTCTGGGTGCAAAGCTGCCAGCCAGAAGAGCTTGGCGAAGACCTCGAGGCAGGACTGAGCCCATCATACACTGGGGAGAGCAGGACGGCCACTGCCTGCCACTGTGCCTTAGCACAGGGGAGAGGAGGAGGCTGGTAGAAGGACTGCTGTCTCATAGATGATCGCTGCCTATCTGTTTTTATCTGTTCTCTACCTTGAGAATGGAGTTTTCCCAAAGACAAGGGGACTGCCGTGTTGACTACAGTCCTGCCTCGTGTTAGGTGCTCAGTGAATATTTGTTGAGTGAATGAGTCACTGTGTGGTTGTTCTTATTCACTGATTCTCAAGAGTGCTCCTGCGTAACTTTGAACTTCCCAGAGAGATTCTAGTATTAAATCTTGTCTATTCCCTTCCCCTTGGTGGGGGAGGGTAGGAATGAATGAAGAGGAAATAGAACAGAAAATGGTCATAACTAAAAAAGGAAAACTTCTGGCTCAGCGACTTGTCTGCTAGTTGAATGCAAGTGGCCCAAGGAAATGGAAGCAGATGGTCTAGTCTGGAGTGTGTCCAAGGGTCATTGTTTGTAACCCACAGGCAACAGCTTTCATACCATCTTCCATTTTTTTTCCTTAGAGAAATATTCATACAGCCTCTTTCCTTGGAAGCAGTCCGGGGAGAATACCCAGAAATATACTGGGGAAATAAGGATCATGCCATCAATCTGAGGACTGGCCTTTCTCCTTCCTCTGGCCATGATTTGGGATTCTGCTCTTCTCCCTATAAGGTGTTTTGACAGTATACTTTGTGTACTGTAGTTCCCAAGCAGTTAAGTAGTAAAAAGTTTCTTCATGGTGTCTATTTTTTTCTATCACTTATATTGTATTCTTTTGCTGCTTATTCTGACTATCTTCATTTTAGCTGACCCTGAGCTCACTGTGTAGCCCAGGCTAGCCTCAGCTCAATCCTCCTGCCTCTGCCTCCCGAGTCCTGGGATTACAGGCATGAGCCACAACGCCCGGCACTGTGGTATGTGGTTACCAGGGATCAAACATGGGACTTTGTGCTTGCAAGACAGACACTGGAACCACTGAACTAAATCCCCAGCCCCCAACTTTTATTTAATTTTTAAATAATTTTTATTCACATTTTATCATCTCCTGTTTTTTCTATGTAGCACTATTCATCAAGAAAATTGGTCCCTTGGGCCGGGGATTTAGCTCAGTGGTTCCAGTGCCTGTCTTGCAAGTGCAAGGGCCCGGGTTCAATTCCCCAGTAACCACATACAATACTGGACATGGAGACTCACCCCAGCAGCAATCAGTATCACATACCATAGTGCCCGGCATGGTGGCTCATGCCTGTAGTCCCAGCACTCAGGATGCAGAGGCAGGAGGATTGCTGTGATATGAGTTTGAGACTGAGCTCAGGGCCAGCCTGAGCTACCAAGAAAGACCCTGTCTAAAAAAAAATTGGTCTCCCAAAGTAAGTTAGCCAAGAAGGAATAAGAAATAAGAGTACAACAGGAGACTTCTCAGGTAAATAAAGTATTCCCTTCTTTCAAGTAACCACAGATTACTTATTGGTTGAATATAATGCGTAGACCTTTCATTGTATGTGCCTTTCCTTTATGTGTTCTTCTTTCCCTTCCTTCATTATTTTAGGATGCCTTCAGTTTGCCAGGACATATTCTGGGTGATGGAGATATAAAAATGAATAAACACCGTGCTTGCTGTAGGTGAGTTTGTAGTCCTATAAGAAGGATATTTCAATAAGCAGATATACACCAAAGTACATGTATAGAACCTTAATCAAAACTATCATGCTTCCATTTTACAACTTGGTAAAGTTGAGGGGGATGGGCATCTGATCCTTCACCTTCTCTTCTGGGTCACACACAAGCCATCCTACCTCTGACCTCCACACGACTTTTAGAAAAGGCACTGGGTGAGGAGGACTGGGCTTTTGCCCAAGCGCTGTGCTTTGTGCTGGAATGTAAATCTATTAATGGAATACAGTATGCAAGTTGCAGTACTGCTGGCCCCTAGCAGGGGACACTGGAGTGCATCGTTCCAGCGATATTACTACCTTCTGCTTCTGCACAGATGAGCTATAGAACTAAAGAGGGAACATCTGCTCCCAATAGAAATGCTGTATAAACTAATTAAAAAGATTGTAAGGTGCTCATGAGAAAGTAGTTATGGATATATGTTCATTGGAGGAAATGCTCGCCTATGGGGCTCGGCTCTTCGCATTTACCCTTCTACAGGGCATCATTGCAATCATTTCTATTTTTAAAAATGCACCAGATGAAAAAAGAATGTATGTTGAATTCAAGACTAATTATATCAGACTTTCCATTTAATATTTAATAGCAATCAGAAAATCAAATTAAAAATTTATATTTATTCTGTATTAACAAATACAGAATAAATTCTCCACTAAGCCACTTAACAGAGAAATCAGACATCGGAAATACTTGGTATTATACAATCGTTTGGCCTCAGATTTTAAGAAAATATTGTATAAAGTAGTAATAATGTGCTAATTAGTCTAGATTAGCAAGTTGATGGGTGAGAAGACTTCAGGAGAGGTGGTGAGATTGCGGACCACTGTCCCCAGAGGGGCTGAGCTGCTGAGGTGAATGCTACTGGCAGCAGTGCCATGGAGGCCTGACACTTCCTTGGGGACTGACTCTGCCTGGCCTGGGCACTGTCCCCTCCCCTCTGCTTCTCCCCAACTCTGAGGGGAGCAGCCTCTCCACCAAGCCCAGTGCCGCGACGCGGTGAAGACAGCCGGGCTTTACAGTAAGAGCTAACACTGCTTCTCCTGGGCTCCAGCTCCGGCTGCAACTATGGTTAACCACTCAGCGACCTGCGTCCCTGCAGCCTGGGATCTAACGGTTACTGGACTGCTGACAAGTAAGGTCTTTAATGAAAAAAAACATGGCATATTCTGGAAAGCCAAATGCTTACTTTGTTATTTACCATTTTCTATTTTTGCCATCTGCTCCATTTGAACAGGAGCATGGGGATCACCTCGAAGACGGAAAAGGGCTGGGAACTTCCAGAGTTGCTGGAAAGGTTCAGCGTGTTGAGATGTATGGTGATTAATTACTTGGGTATGTGTATGTGTAAAATTCATTGAACATACACACACACACACACACACACACACACACACACACATATAGAGGTCAAAGAAGAAAAGAAAGAACAAAACAAAACAACATACAGGTAGATATAAAGATTTGACCTCTTGGGCCAGGGATTTAGCTCAGTGGTTCCAGTGCCTGTCTTGCAAGTGCAAGGGCCCAGTGCGGGCGTGGTGGCTCATGCCTGTAACCCCAGCACAGGGGAGGCAGAGGCAGGAGGATTGCTGTGAGTTTAAGGCTGAACTCAGGGCCAGCCTGAGCTACAAATGCAAGACCCTGTCTCAAAAAAAAAAAAAAAAAAAAAGAAAAGAAAAACAAAACTGACCTCTTTGTTTTCTTAGACAGTAATATAATCTTTATCTCTGCTCTTTTCTGTGAGTGTTTCAGTATCTCTGCTTTACTTATGTTTGATAATAAAACTTGAAATTCTAACAAAAGAGCTTGCATATGATTTTTTATGGCTATTCTCATTTGCATATTTATTTCAGTATGTAGCAGTGTAAGATATTAGACTATTAAATCTACATTTTTACTGCAGTCTGTAACCTATGATCTGTTGAAAACTTCCTAGGCCATTTCAGCCAAAATTTGTTAATTGTACATATCTACATTTCTTTGTTCCTAATTCATCATGTGGCTATTTAAGTAGTTAGTTCAGAATCTAGAGAAGCAGTAACATTTTAATATAAAATAGCTGCATAATGAATCAGAACCTTCCAGATTAAAAAGATGAATTTCATCACCTGAAGGACCCTAATTTGACTTTCTGTCTGCCTCTGAGGATATTTTAATAACATGTAACCAACCATAAAATAACCTTGGTTCAGTAGACTTTAGTAAATTCAAGAGCTGATATGCAATTAAAGAAAAAAAAAATCTTAGGGCTACAGTGCAGTGGAATAGTGCTTACCTAGCATGTGTAAGGTGAAGTCTAGGGTTTGATCTCCAGCAGAGCACAAAACAAAATGAAACAAAGTGAAACAAACAAGTAAACAAGGAGAAAGAAAAGGAGAAGAAAGAAGGGTTGGGAGAGTTAAATTAATCCAGTGCATTCTTTGCATGAGGCACTGAGTCTAGTATAGATTCAACCTCACAATGACCTTATGGTGACCGTCTCATGGCACCATAAAGAAGACAAGGCTCAGAAAAGGTAAACAGCTCGCTCTGCATTGCACAGTCCTTGCCATGTGTTTTTTTGAAGCTTTCTATTTCTCCACAATGTACTCCCTCTCTAGAGATGCCATAAAAAATAAAATCCAAGTGATGAAAAGATTCGCAGGGATTTTTGAGATAATCTCTTCAGCCCACTTATGTGCCTAGAAGAGGGCAGAGTCCCGGTGCTGCCAGCCAGGTCCAGTTTTTGCTTTAGTAGAAATGGAAATTAAAACTAAGGCACAAGTTTACAGAAGTAAGCATCACTTAAGAAGTTAGAAAATAGGAGAAGACTCCTTCCTGGGTAGCCGGAGGGAAACAGTCTGTATAGGGTTTCAGACTCGCCCCTCTGAAAAGGTGGGAAGGCAGCTGTTACAGCTTTGCTGGTGAGATGAGGGGTCTGGTTGATCCTTATCTCAGACCCATCCTGAGACCTGTCTGAGGTCGGAACTCCTTTCCTGGAAAAGGTTACCTCTGCCGCCATCTTCCTTTCCAGAATCCAAGTAATTACAGGTTCAGGACAGGGGCTAGAGACTTCAAGCAGATTTGAACATCCCAGGAAATCCTCCAGAATGGGGGCCTCAGTCTTGAAGGGGGTGAGACTATATAAATTCAGGGCTAATCAACCCCATCTGGCAACTGTTAGACAGACACTACTGAAATGATTAACACACCCATACGCAAGATGAGAAGGGATTCAATTCAAAGTTTTAAGGTCATAAAAGATACAAAGTGGTCAATCTTTATTTTGTTTTTAGCTACTTATTGGGCATCTGTAAGTGCAAGTGAAGAGTCATGTTCACAAGCAGAAATGGATTTTAAGTCTCTGAGTGTCACAGAAGAAAACACAAGTCATGCTTTTAGTGAGTAGCAGCTGAGGATCAGGGATTTTGGTGTTTCTGTCCCTACAGTGGTCCTCGACTATGTTACTAGTGACTAGAGGGGGTCATATCATGTCCCTCTTGATTCTCCTGCAAACTTCCTTCCTTCCTTTCTCACCTTTCCTCATTATCCCACCTTGTGTCATAGAAGTAGAACGTATGAACTCTGTATTAGAGGTGGTCAAGAGTAAGTAGCTCCTAGAACCTGGGCTTAAATCATTTATCTATCACTTATGAGTTGTATGACCCTAGATAAGTCATGAAAACTCTCTGAATTTTGCTCTGTTTCTTCAGTCTAAAATGGGAAAAGGTAATGGTGCTGTGACAAAGCATGTGGTGAATCGTGGAAGCTTCAAGAACGGGCTGCGGCACCCGGAAGAGCCTGATGTGTTCCAGCCGTTGGTTTTGGTTATTGTGCCGCAGAGCACTCCTAATTTACGGTCACCTGTGGACGTGATGGCCTCCCACTGACACGGCCACAGCATCACACTTCTCCCTGTGTTGGGCTCTTCTTTCCCACCTTCCCTCCCCGATCGATCGGCCCTTAACAACACCCCATGCTGAATAAGGCCAGTGGATTTAGTTTTGTCAGTTAATGACTTTCCAAATTTTCCACATTTTTTCAAATGTCCCTACTTAATAATTCTATTAAATATCAGTGCAAGCCTCCCAGACCTTCATCTGCTCCTTTTGAGGGTCCTGAGTATGGATTTTTCAGGCTTGTATTTTCCCCCTAGGTTGTTCATTGCTTTTAGAGATCTCGAACTATAGGTGTCATTGCAGACCCCCAAGATTTCACTTAGAAATTCATTATTTCTTCTTAGAGGATTAACTTAAAGCACAGGCTGGTTTTCTATATTACTTGGCTGGCTCATAGACTTTATTAGTCCTAGTAATTAAAAAGAGCTTGCAGAAGGAAGAAACCAGGGAGTGTTTTTGCAAGTTAACATGAAGGCATGCTGGGGAACTGTACTGCCCGGAGCCGTGCCAAGGGGCTCAGTGCCACCTGCCTGTGGAATTTCCCATGCTTCCCTCCCAGCGTCCCATCAAGCCAAGCGAGTTCTCTGAGGCAGTCAGTTTCCAAATCCTCTTGGGAGTTCAGTTTGAGATCATGGTTATTAAATTCAGATTAAGGCAAAGTGATCCTATCTTGAAATGTGCTGATTAGGTAGGTCATGAGAAAATGAGCTTCACTGATTATAACGAACAGGCAAGAATAGATTGTATTTACCCAGTTTTGTGCATTAATCATATGTTAAAATCCTTTTTAGTATGGTTCTTATTTAGCTTTATTTCTTAATTATAAAATATTGTCATTCAGCTTTTTTGAAGGACAGCTCCCTTCTAATCATAAAACACACACAATTGATCCTAAAATCTGTGACCAAGGACAAAAGGTAATTCATTTATGTAGCTCACATTTTTGAAAATGATTTCATCTTATTCATTATTGTACTTTGTTCTAGTTATAATTGTAATGACTTGATCCTAAAGGTAGTATGGAAGAAATAATGATTGATAGAAAGGAGGCAAGGAAAATCATAAGTAAGCAAAGTACCTTTAAGAAGACTAGAGCTTTTGGGAATGAATTCAAGGTTATTCATGTGGGCTTTCCCTTGGTTAACTTGATCCCTTTCCTTCCAGACTTTTGACACCCTCAGTTCCTCAAGAACTCTGTCAGTCCATGAACTGGCTTAGATAGAAAAAGTAAAGAGTGGGAACCTAACCCTGAGATAAAGAAACGGGTGGAGAGGTTTCAGGAATGCTTAAACTGTCAGTCTTACGAAGAAACAAAACAGAAGTCCTGAGCTCATGCCTGTAAAGTGGGCCGGCACCTTTCTGAGGGCTGGGCGCCTTCCCTGTGACTTCCACCTCTCAGGAGAAGCCTGATTGTTACGGATTCCAGGCAATAACGGGTATCTGTCTCCAAGAACCCAAATTATTTCTCTGAGTATGAATTTCTAAATTTCTGCTCAATAAATCCCTTTATGCCTCTTAAAAATACAACCTGAAAATTCCTTTTCTGTGATAGGAGTTGGTTAAAATGGAAACTTACTTCCCCTTTGGGAACCTCCACCGGACTCTATTCTGTAATAATACTGCCCTAAATGTTCTCTGAACGATCTAGCCTTAGGCTGTGCCATCATTAAGAGCTGTTAATTTGGCTGGGTATTCTTGGTAAGGAAAAACAAAAACCAAAACAAAAGCAAAAGCAAGCCTGGGCTACTCCAAGTGTAGGAAAGCGCTTGGCTTCATTTCATGAAATTATAATTTCATGAAATTAGGAATAGGGGACACTTTATAGGCCTTATTATAAGTATATTCAAGTTTCTCTGGAGATCTAAAATCATCTCATCAGACTCTAAATTGGACAGGAAGCGGAATCAATATGATTTTATTCACCTGTATATAGACTCCAAAATAAGGATCTAATTGAGGAATCAGAACGTTACATAAATCCATCAAAGACTCAAACACCTCAGGCCACAGGAAACTCCCTCCTGCTCAAGGCAGCCCAGTCCACGCCCGGGAAGTACCTGGTTGTTCAGTGTTCTTCATAGGACGGGACGATCACGTGTGCCATTTGTTGGTCTGGTGTAGCCCTTCACCTGTTTAGGTCTGATTGACCATGTCACAGACCTGTGACTATCTGAGTTGACCCTCCTGTCTCTCACTGGCCTCCTGTCTCTCACTGACTCTGAGTTTTGCTGCCATAGATCCATATCCCAAGTCCTTTAACATCGATATGATTATCACCTCGTGTTTTCTGACGCTCCCTTCTAAGCATGCCTGGAACTATCACCTTTACAGGTCTGCAGGATGGCGCAGGGAAGGCCTTACCAGCATGGAATCAGAGACTGTTTTTATTTTCTACTGTAACTTAACTTCTTTATTTTCTTGAGAAAATATTTTTTTCAGCTTTCCAGGAAAAAACCTTGTATTTTCTTCTTAAAGATTTGCTTGATAGAAAGCAAGCGTGGTGGGAGGTTAGGGTAAGAAGCTAGCTTGGATTGCTAATGGTCACTGACTGTGTCCTATTTTCCAAGCAACCTAGTCAGAGACCCAACATAATTGGACTGTTTGTGAAGATTAGGCCCGAAGAGTTAGCTGTAGGGCTCTTCCTGGAATATTTCTTCCATGGCTACTTCCTAACTCTGATTCTGGGAAAACAGTTCTTCCTCAGGTGAGGAAACCTGATAGTTAAGGCAGAACCTTGTAGAGTTTTGGAGTATGTACCATTTCCATGCCACTGCTAAAGAAGAATTTACTATATGTAGTTTTGGAGCAAAAAGAATTTATTGACTGTCATGATCTCTGATAGCTTCTAAAGTTAGTTTTAAAATCTAGCTGTTAATCTGGAAGTTGCGGGTCTGAGCACGTGCAAACATACAGAAAATGTTTTTTCATTAGAAATCATTTAGTAGTCAGATAATATCTTACATTTGGGAAACCAGAGAAATAAAATTAGAAAAAAACAGTGTTTCAATTCCTCGAATCTTTTAGAATTACAATCAGTCTGTAACTGTTTGGAGAGGTGCTGAATGGAAAGGAGGGGAAGGAGAAAGAGCAAGCTGCCAGGTGAATGCAGAGAAGGGAAAAGGAGAAGGGAAGAGGCAGAAAAGGCCAACAAGGTTCAATGTCTGGGTTTTGACGATTTTTTTGCTTGCATTTTGAGTGCTGCACTATAATTAAACACTCTGTAATTAGCTAGTGGTAAGTTAAGCAATTCTAATGTTTCAGATATATATCATTTTGGAAAAAAAGAAAACTTTGTGTTTTCTGTTTAGGCTCTAGTTGATTTGCTGTGGTGGCCCATTCCAGAAAGAGGATGGATGGCAAAGAGATTCTCCCAAGAGACAAGCCAGGCCAGTCACAACAGCCCGGCTCCTCAGGACTGCAGGGCTCTGCCGTGAAGTCTGCCTTTCCATCGTTTGAGCATCTGTGTATTTGTGAAGTTCCTTCTTTGATGCCTGGGGCAAAGGTAAGAAGCAGGTGTCCTTCCTTTCACCTCTGTCATCTCAACTCCAAGAAGCACCACACATTTATTTTCACCTGGGCAGTGGAAGAGCAGAAGGCCCTGTTGATGACGACAGATATGCACAAGACAGGAGCTCCCCTCCCCTGTAGAGTGAGTAGGGGCTGAGGGGCCTGAGCTGTTCCTTGTGTCTCTTGTTAGGGATGTGGCATCAGTAGATTCTTGACTTTGGAAACAAGCCTTTAGTGCACTTTTGGCCCAAGGTCCCGCTATGCCTATTGCAAAGAATCTGTGATCCTCTTCGTCTTTCACCCAAGGATCTGTCTTCACTGGATAGTAGATTGCTGTTTTGTTTTGTTGAGACAGGGTCATGCTGTGTAGTTCAGCTGGGCCTCCAACTTGTGACAACCCTTTTTGCCTTAGCTTTGGGTCACAATTACAGAAGGTGCCAGCACCTCTGGCTGATGGATGGTGATTTGGACATTTTTTTCTTTTTTTTTAACCCCAGGGCTGAAAAGAGTAAACACGGTAGGATAGAGGCTGCTATTCTGGGAGAGGCCTGTTAGCAAGGTTGGTCTTTGGCCAGTTCATGGGAACTTGGACTTTTGGAGCATTGCTGTTCCCTGAAAGACAAAGTTGGCTCTTCTAGCCAAGAACTATGCAAATATGACTTGTGCTGAACTGCTTCCTTCGGAGAGTTTGGATTTTGTGTACGTGCCAGACAGAGGCATCTACACGAATAACCACGCTCTAATAAAAACACCGAGGCCTGCTTGCTAGTGGTCTTCCCTGGGCAGAAGCATTGCATACATGCTACTACTTTCCCGGGCAGGGGCAAAAGTGTGCTCTCTGCCACCCTTCATGAGGAAACCAGCCCGGGGGTCCTCTCACACTGCCCGCATTTCTAAAGTGCAATAAGTCACAGCCACGAGAACAACTGTGGGCTGAGAACTTGTAGTGAACTCTGAGCGTGGGGTCTCGGAGACACCTGATGCAATCAGTCCCTCTTCTCATAGTCACATCCTGATACACTCCAACCCTAACTACACAGTGTCAGTGAGAACATAAAAGAGAATTGATTTTGAAAAGTTAAACATCAAATAAGAATATGGATGAGAGGGTCTAATCTAATAAAAAAGTGTCAACCCTTTTGAACATCAGGGAGGCCATTTAATAGTTATGGGAAAAGTATATATTCTTTTTTTTTGAGGCAGGGTCTTGCTTCTGTAGTTCAGGCTGGCCCTGAGCTCAGCCTCAAACTCATAGCAATCCTCCTGCCTCTGTTGCCTGAGTGCTGGGATTACAGGCATGAGCCACCACACCTGGCACTGTGGTAAGTGGTACTGATTGTTGGTAGGCATGAGTCCCCACGTCCAGCATTGTTGTATGTGGTTACCAGGGATCAAACCTAGGCCCTTGTGCTTGCAAGACAGGCACCAGAACCACTGAGCTAAATCCCTGGCCCAAAGTATATGTTTTGTATTTGCAGAGTAGGGACTTCCAAAAAATGAGAACCTTTTAAAGATCTCTCATTACCTTTTAAAAATAGCTTTATTGAGATATAGTTAAAATATCATAAAATTCACCTTTAAAGTTGTAAACTTTCATACCACTAAACAGAACTGTGCAGTTATTACTATATAATTCCAGAACATTTTCATTACCTTCCTCCCTAAAACAAAACAAAGCGAGCCATGAATCCTGTGCTCAGGGCCCATTCGAGGCCTCCAGGTCCTCAGTACTACTGACTGCTTCGTGTCCATAGATTTGCCAGTTCTGCATATTTGGTATAAATAAATCAGGTGGTGCTGTGTGACTGGCTTCTTTCATCTACTGTAGCATGTATCAGTGCTCCATTATTTCTTGTAGCCAGGTAAGATTTCACTTTGTGGATTTTCCACCTTTTATTTATTCATTCATTAGTCGACGCATTGTTCCCACTTTTGGACCACTGTAAATAATACTGCTGACTACACTGTGTACGAGTGTTGTTATTCCACAAGGTTTCTCACAGATAAATTGAGGCATAATTGAAGGCTCCAGTTTCTCTACATGCCACAAACACTATTTTTTTTTTGTCATTTCACATATAGCTTTTCTAGTGAATGTGAGGTGATACTTCATTGTGCTTTTAATTTTTATTATCTTTCTTTTTCTCTTTTTTCAGTACCCAGGATCAAACTCTTGACCTTGTGCTTTCAAGGCAAGTAGTGGCACCACCTAGCTAAATCTTTTGTCAAATTTTTTATTTTCTTAATAATCATGTTTAGTGCAGTAATGCATCTTATTACTCATTTACATATTATCTTTGGTTAGAAAAAAAAAAGACTCCAGCTTCTGCAGCCTTAGAGGCTGGTGCAAAGGTGAAAGACTTTGTTTTCAGAGAAGGGCGCCATGCTCCAGAATGGCAGCAGCCTGGGAAGTTGTTCCTCAGGACTGGCTCACAGGCACGGGAGCCCTCCAGCCAGGAGGGAAGGAAACCGGCTGCTGCTCCAGTGGGTGGCAGACCCAGGCCTCAGAGCCACAGAGTTCTGGCTTTAGGTGTGTGCAGCATGTAATATTTGTAGGGCTAGGAAGGCTTCCAGTCAGATTTCAGAAGAAGGCCTGGGAGGCCTGGCACTGTGACCCTGGAGGGACAGAGCATGGAGCTCTGAGTGTGAAGCCAAAGGTGCTGTGGAGACCCCGAAGTGTGGACAAGCCAGGAGCATGGATCGTCTGAGAAAACTCCAAGGAGGGAGCAGAGCCGGCCCCAGGGAGAAGCCAGGGGACCTACTAGCACCAGCAGTGCTGTGTCAGGAGAGCCACCCGGCTCTTTGGAGTCCACAACTTGCCATATGTTACGGCTCATGTATAGATGTCCTGCTAAGCTTAATATAAATGAGGTGGGGTTATTTCAGAGTTGGCTGAATCCAGAGCGAGTGATGCATGGTGCAGTGGGCACTAGGATTCGGGGTGTGAGCTGCCCGCCCTAAGTAGACGGAATCAGATGAAAGCAGCAGGAAGATGCTGTTAAGCTCCCTTGTTGGTTTTGTTACCTCGTGTGTGCCGTGAAGCGTTTCTCCTCTGCTGTGTCTGTCTTCTACGCCACGCGCCTTGGAGTCAGCTGACAGTGGACTGAAACCTCTACAGGCTGGAAGCTAGATACAACCTTTCTCCTTTAAATCTGAGTGCAGGGTATTTTCTCTCAGCAACAGTTTTCTTGTTGGAAGTTGGGCTAATCTAGTTCCCATTTTATAGAGGTATTGCTGAGTTTGAAGCATCCCCTGTGAAAAGGCTTAGGAGAAGACACTGGACTGCAGGAGATATCTGATGCGTGTTAGGTCAGCACTATTTTTATCAGGAGATGTGGAACTCTAGATCTGATTAAAAAAAAGTGCCTGGGGCTAGGGATTTAGCTCAGTGGTTCTGGTGCCTGCTTTGCAAGTGCAAGGGCCCGGGTTCAATCCCCAGTAACCACATACAACAATGCTGGGCATGGTGACTCACACCTGTAATCCCAGCACTCGGGAGGCAGAGGCAGGAGGATTTGCTATGAGTTTAAGGCTGAGCTCAGGGCCAGCCTGAAATACAAAGTGAGACCCTGTCTAAAACAAAAACAACAACAAAAAACCCCTAAAGGAATAAATACTATTAAAAAAAAAGTGCCTGACAGGTAAAGTTATCACTGTGCTCTTCACACTGCAAACAGAAATCCTTCTGAGATGCCATGAAATTGTTGCATTGCTATGGTTATGTAGACTGGCACCTTCCTAAAACTTGATATCCAGGGATGCAGTAGTTGATTCTGTTTTTTTTGATATCAATAATACACAATGTTAATGTTTTGGGGGTCAAAAGAAGAGTCCCAGATCAAGAAATCTGGTTGCAGCATAAGCTAGCATTTTGTCACGACTTTTGTCAATTACTGCCCCTGGATCAGTAATTGGGGCAATTATATTTCCTAATGTGGACAGTTTAGCAAATATTACAACATTTTGGGAAAAAAATCACATCATAACATTAAGCTGTGAGATGTACAAGTTAAGGGGTACAGCTTCCTATTTTAGTAATTTTCATTATAAGCTGTAAACTTGAAAAAAAAGTCTAACCAAACCAAACCAACCAAAACCATTTAGGAATGTTCCTGAAGGAGGTAGATAACACCTAATAAAAGACAGATACAAAGGCAAATTAGCACCATCTTTTCCACCAAAAATCTGATAATTTAGTAGTTGGTCTAGAAGCAAGGTGTCACTGAGGCAGTGAGTTGAGACAAAGATTTCCAGTCATTACACAGGTTGATGAAGGACATCCCCAGATAGGAACCAGCCAAAGGCATTTTAAGGCACACTTCCTTTGATGTTCTGCAGGCCTGGTGGCTACTTTGGTCCTTTCACAGACACCCTAACTCACTTGTCTTTACAGCAGACCCCTTAGGCCAAAGCTCCCCCAAACCCTATTTTTTCAAGGCACTGGAGATAGAACCCAAGACCTTCACCCTGAGCTACATCACCAGCCTGTTTTAATTTTGCTGGGCTCAAGCTCGTAGCCCTCCTGTGGTTGCTTCCTCTCTGGAGAGCTGGGATTTCAGGTGGGCGCCACTATGCCCAGTTTCTCTCCTGCTTTAACCTGGAACACAGGCCACTAAGAGAGCCAGGTGAGTATGGCACGCAGCCATTAAACGGCTGGGGGCCAGCGTCCCTGACTACGGTTCTACATGACCTGTCAGCTCAAACGGGACTCATCAGGGAGCCACACTGGGATGGACAGAAGGTCTTGTTCTTCTGAACTTCCCAAATGTGGAATACAGTAGTGTAGGCATTAAAACACTCAGCGGTTGGTTTTTCTCTTTTCTAGCAAGGAAAAAAATTGCGAAGACTTTTTACTCAAAAGATTCTACATTTAAAATATATACTCTAGTGTGCTGAATTACATGGTTTATATAAAGTGATTATTTTGGATAAAAAATAATATGGATGTTTATGAAAAAGTTGTATCTAGGTTGGGGGAAAATATCATTTCCAAGTTCTTCAGGAAGGAATCATTTTGGAAATAACCTTTCACCGGATAACAATAGTGAAACTCTATTAAATGACCCACTAGTGGATGATATTCCATCTACTGGATTGCAAAGCTGATTTTAATATTTAGAAAATTGATCTTAGTGGAAAAATGGATCTTTATGTTAACTGTAGCACCTGGTACAAGAGCCAGTGTTGTAGGACCTGAAAGTTACGGGCAAGGTGCGCTTCCTCTAACGATGCAAAGTAAAGCCCAAGCGTGACTATTCAATTAGAATAAGTACATTCAAGTGAAGACCTTAAAGTCTTAACTATATTAGCTTCTTGACAAATCTCCCACTCAGAGAACAACTAAATCAATTTTTTAAAAATACCACACAAATACAAATAATCTTTGAAAAACATCTCTTTGCTTTTTCTTCCAGAAGAAAAATATCTCTTTATTTGACCCACATCTTAATTCTTTCTTTTTCTTTACCGTCCAGAAAAATCTTGTTCTCAGTGGACCTACTTCGAGAAGAGACAGTGATTTGCTTGGGGGAGTGTAAGCATGCCAGGGCCAGGTCTGGACTTTCCCACTTTTACTCTCAGGGTACAAATTTAAAGAAATATCATTTTGAATACATGCACGAGAAACTCTTTTTCTAGTGGCTTTATTCATCTTTTGCCACAGGAAAAACTAAGGTCAGAGACACTTAAAACCAAGCAGGGTTATTACTGCTCACATTCTTGAGTATAAAATATTATTTCACCTTGCAGAACAGTAGCAATGTCAGAAATATTTGTTATCTCAACACGACATAGGCTGGGCCATTTGAAGTTGTCCTCTGTTCTAGAGATGATCTGCTTTTGCTTTTGTGTGCAGAAGAGCTGTAATTTTGAGAAACTCCCTTTGCTTGGTATTATGGTTTCTGCTTTTTAAAATCTTATTTCTGTATTTCATTTATGTCATAATAATATGGACTTCTGCCATATGGAAGGAATGAAATACCTTCACAGTTGTTTGTGTCTTCGGTTTTGGATCTTATAGTCCTTTTGGTTTCTACATTATATGGTTTCTATTATTCAAATAAATAAAAATAAATAACTTTTTAAGCTTCGTGTATGGAGATTAATAAAATGTATCACAAATACAACTTTCACATTTGACAGGATTGCGCGGATAATGAATTCCAACAGTATTTCACCTACAGTGTAGCTCTGATGTTTCTTAGCCCTTGAGCGCCCCCTACTAGCCAGACGCCATAATTATCTATACCAGTCTTTGATTTAGTCCAATAAGGTGTTATTAACCCCACCTTGCACAGGAGATAACAGAGGTTTAGAAAGATCAGATCAGTGAGGTAAGGGGACGCTGTGGTGACAGCCTTCGTAGCACCGAAGCGAATACCACCTTTCAGGTTGAGAATAATTGGTCGTTTCTGTTGGCGATGGCCCCAGTACCTTCCTCCCGGCATCCTCTCCCTTTGTGTTACTCTTCTCCGCGCTACACATAGGAGATCGACCTGTGTGACCGAGAGGGTAGACAGTGCGCCTGCTGGGATTCACTGCTGTCCTATCTGGGCTGCTGCTGTGAGAGTGGCTTGCTCAGGGGAAGGGGCTGCCATACTGTAGAGACATTCAGACCTCTGTCTCCGTGGAGAGAGAGTGAGGCCACCTGTCACACCTGGATGTGTGCATGAGTCACCCTGGAGACACATCCTGCTGCCCCAGCAGGAAATCGGAGGACTGCGGTCCTGGCTGAGGGCTTCCCAGGAGCGGCAAGACTGCCTGGGTAGCTGCCTCCGGGGTCAGGGCCTGGAGAGGGTCTCTGGGAGCCCCTGGTCTGGTCTCGGAATGTGCTGTGAAGCATCTGATGGAGACTTAGCTTGTGTCAGGTGCTCTTGTGGTGTGCACACTGACCACTCACCCCTTACACGGGATGTGATCTCTGATCAGATGATAGTCCTAGAAGGCTTTTTTAAAAAGTAACTTGGGATAAAATTATGCTTTTGGGTCCATTCTCTTTGAGAAAGCGTGTCTGGATCTCCCTCATTTCTCCTTCTCTTCCCTGTCCGCTCCAGACGCCCCGTGCTTTCCCCGAGACTCGCAGGGCCTTCTCTGACGCGCAGGGAACCAGGCTGTCTCTTCAGCATGAGACTTCTCTTCCCTTCCTCCTTCTCCACCAGAAGCTCAGTCTCTTCTCTGACCGGTGTCCCCAGGGCTCCCTTTCTGAGGTTAGGGGCTGGGCTGCGGCGCTTCCCTGGCTTCTGCTCTGTGTCCTGAGGTACAAGCACTCTGACTGCTGTAACGCCCTGACCGTCTGGGACACACACACCTAGGCCACGCTTCTTCCACTCCCTGCTGGATTTCCAGTGCCTCCTTACAACCTACAACTAAGTGCCATCTGGGGAAATCTTATTCCAGCAGAGGAGACTGCAGCAGAGGTGCAAGAATACGAAAGTGTGGCCTGTGTGGTTACCTACGAAATTAAAAACTGATGTTTTATTGAAGTAAATGTCTGCTTCTTTCACATGTAGCTTACATTTTATAGAAATTAGATTTTAAACTTTAATTCGATGTGAAATCAGGTTAAAATGAAGTTTATATTTAAATTTATGGAAATAGAAAGTTTAATCTATATTTCTTCCTATAGTCTTTTTACTGTGTATTTGTCCTTTCATTTTTGCCAACTGCAGAAATAACACATGTGAGACCTCAGAGAGTCAAATACCGATTCAGAGCTAATGACCAGTCCCGGCTGAGTGGTGGTGGGCGTCCGTCAGAAGGCCTGAAGTATCATCTCACTTTGCCACTAACACTGCCTGGACGGGGCAAATTAATGCCCTCCCTGTCGTGTTTTTGCTAAGCATAGGCCTCTCTGGATGGGGTCCCCTCGGGGCAACTGCCTATTTACCTGTCACCCTCCTAATATCTGCTACTGTCTGCATCAGGGGTGAGAAAAAGGACAGCACCATGACAGAGTCGAGGGTAACGGCCAGTGTAATTGAATGTGCAGTGAATGCTGGACTGCGAGTGAGTGGAAGGGCGCTGTGAGCTCGGGGAACAGGAGGCGGCTGCGCAGGCCCCGTGCTCAGCTGTGCACCGCAGGATGGAATGAGAGTGATATGTGCTCAGCAGAAACCGCACTTCGGGCCTGGACTCTTTGTTGGCCCGGTGTGAGGGACGGTGCTCTGTAGACTCCGGGACAGCAGTGAGCCGAGGTCCAGGTGGCGGTGCAGTCCCGCAGGATCTGCTAATGCTCCATGGTAGATAACTTTGTTAAGAAGCTGTGATATCTGTGAGGTTAGTGCTGTGGGTTAGGTCTGAGATGTCTCCCGCACGTCCTATGTGTTCAGCGGTGAAGCTTTTCACAGGTGCTTAGATCGTAGGGGCAGAGTTCTCGCCACTGGATTAATCTACCGAGTCCATAGCTGTGCTGTGACGAGGTCAGCCCGGCCCAAAGAGCTGGGCTACTGGGAGTGTGGTCTGGAAGGGTGCATTCTCGTCCCCCTACTTCCCCATCTCCTGATGCCATGGATCGGGTAGTGTCTACCCTTTCTGCCTTGCAGCCAGCCAACCAGGCACTGAACCTTTGAAACCATGAGCCAAAATAAAGCTCCTCCTTTAAACTACAGATGCGGTGTACTCTGTTCCAGTGATGAAAAAGTGACTGATACGGGTAGGTATATTTTAAACACAATGTTGACTTAATATTCCCAAGTTATGTTGGGTTTTCTGGGAGGTAACTCCATTCTACACTGAGGAGCATCTCTCTACACTGGAAATCTGCAGAACTGCATAGTAGTCACTGTGGGATCAGCAATCTTAAATGTGTTCCTTAGCTTTGTTTCTGCAAACATAACTGTGACTACTTCCTTTTAATTGTGTGTGTGTGTGTGTGTGTGTGTGTGTGTGTGTGTGTGTGTGTGTATGAAGCAGGGTTTCACTATGTGAACTCATGGCCGTCTTCCTGCCTCTTGAGGTCTGGGATTATAGGCGTGCACCACCACTCTCTGGCTAACTGTGTCCACTTCTGACGCTAATGTCCCCTCTGGGGTACTAAAAATAACCCTGGATGAGATCAACACATTGCATTAAATACCATTTGAAGATGGATTTGATTTTTGGAAATAGCCCAAATAATGAGAAACGAAGCCAGGTGAAATGGTTGGTCATTGATAGTGGATATTCCTGTACTATTTTTGTCATGGGTCTGATTGTGTATTTATTTGTGGCCTAATATTTTCATACTGAAATAACAGAAAACTTCTCTTTTTTGTTGCTATTTTCTTTTCTCATCTAAGCAATGCAGAGAATAACTGTGATCCTACCATAGTGTAAAGTGGATACAGTTTAGGTCACACCTATAAAAAGAATCCCTGTGAGTATGATTCAGAGCCAGTAGAAGAGGCTCCTGTTTTAGTGCAGGGCTGTGTGTAAGAACTCACTCATCTCTCACAGCTCCCTGGCACGCTCCTAACTAACCCTCTTAGCCTCCTGGGTCTCCCACAGGAGGCAGTGTCTAGAATTTTCAGTTCAGTTATACTCGTCAGAGTTTGGTTACACATGAGATCTAAAAAAAACCATAATAAATAAAGATGAAGGGATGTAAATGTAGCTGATAGACTTTTAAAAAATCTGTACAGCAAAACGTCTTTTAACGAAAGTGAAGACTTAAGATGAAATCAACCCAAAGTAGATTTTTGTGTGGTTTTAAACATTTCACTTAAAAATGAATAAGAAATTAGATGATGGTCATTAAATTAAATGACAGTTTTTTGTTGATCATACTTTTCTTTTCCTCCAGACAATTCAAGTTGTTCAAAAACTTTGATATAGTCAACACTGCTCCAAACATTTTTGGGAAATTGCTCTTCTTAGACCTACAAGTGTTTTCAAACTGATAGAGTAGGAGGCCGATAGCAAGCAGGCACTTATAAGCTAGCGTGGCCCACTTGGGGGCTTGTCCCCAGCCGTGGGAGTGTGACCATCCACTCCTTCAGTCAGCATTGCCGAGTACGCTGTCTGCCTCGCGCCTCACACACACAGGAGCTCAGATCTGCTGGACAGAGGGACATGGACAGCTCCAGTCAGGGGCAGGTGCAAGTCTTGTGGGCCTGAAGCTTTTACAGTTTTAAGGTCTTACATAAGAAAAACTATGAGTAAAAACCTAGAGCTGGGCGTGGTGGTTCATGCCTGGAATCCCAGTTCTCAGGAGGCAGAGAAAGGAGGATTTCTGTGAATTCCAGACCAGTCTGGGCTACATAGTGAATTCAGGGACAGCCTGAACTACACAGCAAGATCTTGTCTCAAAAAAATTAGCTATGAAAATAAATATTTTATTTAATATGCAGAGAGGAGCTATTACTTTGGAAAAGCTGACAAATTTCACCTATACCTCCAAAATCCAAAAAACAATGTGACATTATTTTAAATTAGCTGCTTGTCATATTCTGTGATATTTTCTTCAAACTATTTGCTGGTACTCATTGATATCTTTATGTTGAAATAATTTTATAAAATTTTCAGTTAAGAGGAGATAATTTAGACTTTTTGTTGTAAATATTTTGATTTTGTTGACAAACTGGACTTTTTTTCCCAAGTGTAAAGCCATGCATGATAGTGTCATGGAAGGATAAGTAATGCACATGGAGACAATGGCAGTTTTAGCGTTACTTTAAGTTTATACCCTATAGACACAGAAATTCTAACAAAGTCTAAAATCTCAATAGGAAAATGTTTGTGCTTTGATTAGGCAATAATGGGAGTGGGACCCACCATTGAGAATTACTATATGCAAAGGTTGGAAGAAACTTCCAGTCTCACTTCTGGCTTCATACACTTCCTGCCTTGTTTCTCTTCACTGTCCGCAGGCTTCTGCTGTACAGCATCTGTTCAAATCGCCATGTTATTGCTGGCCCATCCCTCTAGGCCACTGAAGAGGGTGAATGGGCTTATGAGGGCAGGAATATTGCTGGAAGCTAACCCTACACTAGGTGGGTGGTAATATCTCACGTGCACACAGAAATGAAGCAAAATCACATAAATGTATTTCATTAATATCCAGCTAATGCATTTCCAAACAGCTTCCTGAATGAGAAAGCCAAAAATGGCCTTGGCTACCAGACTGTAAGGAAAGCGCGGCAGAGGGGAAATGGGACCGGCAAGAGATGGCAACTGCAGTTGTTGAAATAGCACCTGTAGATTTTACAAAAGGTGTCTGACTGGGTGAGCACCTGGCTAAGGCACCTGTCAGGACCTTGGAGGGTAAGAAAGGACAGGTGCTCAAGCTGCACTAGTTTTAAAATACCCCCCCCCACACACACACACAAACACACACACACGAAAACACCTCTATGACAACACATTCTGATAAATTGTTGATGTGGGATGTGACACCAACAACTAAGAAAGTGCACCAGTTTGGAAGGTGGCAGTAGGGGCTGTTATGGCTTATGATTAGATGTTTCCCCAAAGCAGTCATATGTTGGGCTCCATCAGATATGGTTGAATCTACAGTGCATGATTGATTCATAGTGCAATTCTAGGACTAAGTGTGGTTGATTTCAAACTGTTTGTCTGGCACTGTCCTAATCCCAGGAACCTGAATACATTACAAGGGACATAGAGAGGCTTGTGGCATCCTTTGCTTGCTTGCTTTGCTAGCCTCTGCCTGCTGTGACTTGTTTTTTCTCTGTGATGCCTGCTTACCATGCCGCGGACTGTTTCTTCTCTGCCATGTGCCACTCTGCCTGGCAGTCAGCTGCTTATGGACTGAGACCTCTACAAACTGTGAGCTGAATAAACCTTTCCTCATTTAAATGTAGGTATCAGGTATTTTGTCTCAGTAATGAGAAAAGTAACTAAGACACCCTAGGGAAGGGTCCCTGAGGGTGTGCTATGCCTTTTAGGAGGAACATTTTGAAAGGTAAACTGGGGATTTTGAGGTCATCGTTGGCTTCCAGTGTTTTCAAACACCCTGCAGCAGCGCAGAGCATGGGTGTCAGGAACTATGATATGCTTTGCAGAAGAGAATAGTAGGGAAGACACTGCAGGTCCTTTCTCTTCTAGCCATGGCAGTACCTGAAGAATTTCATTCTCTTCTGCTCAGAAAATCCTACCTTTCAGAGTGAAGAGGCACAGCCCTCTCCCATCATACAGCCCACAGGGTCTATCTTTCCATATCCTGGTACACTGGGTTCTCCGCTTCTTGAGTTCCTCTGCCCTGACTTTTCCCCCTGAGGCTTTGTGACATTCACAGGTCCTGCTGCGCTGAACTTTCTCACTTATAGCCGGGCCTGCCTGCTGCTAGGGAAGTGGCTGCCTCTTTAAATCCTCCACACATGAGCGGTGCTTTGGGTGTTGTCAGTGCATTCCTCTTCCTGAAGAGAGAAACTGAAGCCTCCTCATTGCCCAGGCCTCAACCTCCCTCCAGCTTCTAAATACAGCAAGCCCGAGACTTCCGAACATCCAACTTGCAAATTTTCACGGGTATGAATGGACCTCGCATTATGAACATTTGTAGATGTAAGTACATCATAGAAGCAGCTCGTGTGTCTGCTGGACACTGTCAAAGCAATGCTGCTGTGGGTCCCGTAGTGTCATCGTTCACAGTAATACAGTACAGGTGGGAACTTCCTATATTTTGTGTGTGTGTGTTTAGTTTTTTCATGCTTTACATTGTATATTTGTGTCAGACGTATATAAGACTCACTTTGTTGGACTGGGCCAACAGATTTGACTTATAAATCTTCTCTCAGAATGGAATTTCTTCATAAGTCAGGGATGTACTGTATCACTCTTCTCTTTATAGTCACAGAGAACAGAAGTTGAGTTTTTTTTTTTTTTTTTTTAAGATAGGGTCTCACTATGTAGTTCAGGCTGCCTGAAACTCACATTGATCTTCCTGCCTCAGCCTCTGCAGTGCTGGGCTTAAAGTTCCCCACCATCAAGACCAGCAAGGCTATGGTATTAACTAGTCAGACTAATGTTAAAAAAAATGAGTAGCCTACTTTCCCAAAGGGAAAGGAAGGAAAAATGATCATCACGAACTTGGCAATAATGTTTCGTGTTAACAACAGACTTACTAAAGCCACACTGAAGACTGTTTCACACCTTCTAGACTGCAGAAAAGGTGATAAGGCATCAGCTCCCATGTTGTCGAGACAGCAGGGTAACTGCTGGTGGTAGTTTAATGGCTCAAGTCTGGAACCTAACTTGACATTTATGGGGAACGTTAGTCCTGTCCATCACCTATGAGCAAACTCCTCTCACGGGTGGTTACTTTGGAACAGTGATGACACCTCTCAAATACTGAGCTCCCAACCTGCAACACCGAACTCCCTCAGTCATCGCCATGCGCCAACACCACTCTCAAACCCGAACTGCCGTTTTCATTCAGAAAAAAACAGATCTACATGAACAACTTTTATCTGAAAAGAAAAGCACAGTAACAAGCATGCCATGGGTTCGCCATGATTGCTATAGCACATAAGTCGACTGGGGGACCCAGGCAAGAAAGAGCTCGCTGGAAAGAGGAAAAATCCAAAACAAACAACTGCAAACGACCCACACTGAGGCCTGCGTGCTCCTGCACAGTGAGCGTGGCGTCACGACCCTGCCGCTTCCGACCCGGGCGGCTCCCGGCACAGGCCCAGCGCGCTCAGCCCTTACTGTCCCTCGTTCTCCCTTCTCCCCTATTTCTCATGATTCAAATGCTCCCCACCTTAGGACGGCCCGCTCCTTCCCGGGGTCTCCTTGGCGGCCTCTTCTCTAACCCTGAATATCACCTCCTCCAAGAGCCCGGCACCACTCATTATTTGACGTAAGGTCTCCTCCTGTCTTCTCCACCTCAGCTTTGATCTGTGTCCTGTCCCACCACTTAATTTGATTTTTCACACCAGTTAATTTTGAGCTACCTCGCTGTGAGTGTGTGCTCATTCCTACATTTTACCTTTCTCCGACATTCAACTGGCCACTTCCATGCGGGCAGGAAGTAGGTTTATCTGACTCCTAATTCTACCCCTGTGCCGCCCGCACAGCCTACAACGTGTAGTTCCTCCATAAAACTGAGGAACTGATTGAACAAAAATACTGTGTAAATTCTATCTGTGCCGTTAAACTGGTTTGTTGATCTGTGCTTTACTTCATGAAAGAATAATGGGTTACCAAAATAGCCTAATAAATTCTTAATATTTACTTAGAAAATGAAGGGAAGTACTTGGTCTTATTTTTGATCTCAAAAATTTAACCAGTGTGTGCCTGAATCTTTCTGGTGTGAAATATTTACAGTGATTTGATACACAAAACATTAAATAGATTTTCAACTAGGTTAAAAGTCCTCCAAAGTCTAAAGTAGTCACAAATATGCTAAGAGTTTTTAGGTTAGCTCCAATACACATCTTAAAACAACACTAATACAGCTTACGCTGGAGCTCTGACTCGAGCACCTGACGGTGGTGACACGGGTCTGAGCTCTTTTCGAAAGAGGTTTAGATTTAGGTTGGTACAAGTTTAAAAACAATTTCATTTATCCATAAGTGTGAAATCATATTTATTCCACTTATGTCTAATGAATTTTGTAAGCATTTTTATTTCCTTTATTTTTCCTTGTTATGGCTTGTGTGGTGAAGTTGCTTTCCTGACCATCTGTTTATGGAGCAGCTTGAGCCTACAAAGCACCGGAGAGACTCAGGATTCAGCAAAATGTGGAAACAGTGCGGAAGGTTTTCTGTTTTTAATCACTGGAGTTGCACTCTTGCTGAAATGCCCACAACAGCAAGTAAGAGGAATGCCTCTTGCTCCTGGTTAGAAAAACTAAGCTAACTTGAAAAGAAACAGATTAAACAACTTGCATAAATTCCTGGTCTTTAAAACTTCTTTTTAAAATTACTTAGTCTGTTTTCACAAGCTGATATGAGAATGGCATTCAATAAAAATGAGATTTCTTTTTCTTTTAATGTACTCTTTAGAAGTTATATTTTTATAGACTTTTTTGTACTTTAAGTTTACTTTAAATCATTAAAAAACAATACATCTGTAGTTTTCTAGATTTGGTATTGTTTAAAAATAAACCTCGGTTGTAGGAGACATTGCTGTGCTTTCAGTGTTCAGATGAACACTGCATACAAGCTCAAAGGAAAACACATCGCATTTCCACATTTTATACTTTGCTGGAGAATTGATGAAACAAAACGAATAAGAGTTGAAAACTGAATTTTCTTTACAATATGCAGTTACACAGCTCCGGAAAGTGTGCTGTAGACCTCAGCGCTCCCAGCAGAGGAGGGAAGGTCTACGAGCCCATCCAGGCTGCTGGGCATCACTGCCGAGGAACTATCTGAGCTAGGGCACAGTCAGTACTGTTTTACTATTGAATCTAACTTAAGACTAATGTGATATTTAAATATTTCATCTAACATTTAATTGATACATAATTTAATAAATTATTAATATTAATAATTTATAGTCAATATCTAAAATTTAGAAAGACAAAGTAGGGCAATTCTTTTAATTATTCTAATCGTTCCTACTTACTCATGACATTTAAAAAATAACCTAAGTAATTCTGATAGCAGAGCAGGGATTTGGTTTAAATATCTGACTACTTCCCGTAGTTCTGAGAGTCAGTCAATAACTGAGGAATTGCCCAGTGGCCACGACCAAGAAAAGCACAGAAAGGGACCGAAGACGATTTCCTCAGTGGCACGATGGTTCCGGCTGCTCGGAGCCGGACTCCCTGGCCCGACGCCTGGGCTGAGGGGCCCTCCCCCCGGGTTCCCCCCCCAGCCAGCTGTTGGGGGACAGGCAGGGGGCCGGCGGCCGCGCTGCACGCACCTGAAGAACACCGAGCTGGGGCTGTCCGTGGAGCTGTGCGCGGCCTCGGCGCCGGCCTTCCTCGGGCTGCCCGGGGCGTCGAAGCGGAACACCGAGTCGCTGGAGGACAGGCGTTTCTTCACCATCGTCCCTCGCCCACCTCCAGGTCAGGAGCAGCAGAGGGTGCCGCTCCGAGGCCCTCAGGTCAAGGGGCGATCGGCTGGGCCGGCACCGCGCCTGCATGGCACGAAGCTCTTCCTCTGACTAAGTCAGCAGAGGCTTTTTAAAAAGTGAGTTAATGAGTAACTGCGACAGGGTGGCACCCAGCCGAGGGCGGCGCTTGCTCTGAGAGAGAAGCAAAGCGCTTGGGGACTTAAGCCTTCGCTCTGTTCCTGCGAACAGTGCTACCTCTGCGGACGTAGGCAAAAAGAGTCCCAGACAAGAAAACACTTAAAAAGCGCAGAACAAGGGGATGGAGAGGTTGGCAGGCCCTCACAGTGGAGGCCGATGCTTCTTGTAAGCCCCTGCGGTACCCCCGCGGGGACCGCAGCCGCTAGTGCTGCACCCCTGGCCTGCAGCCCGAGGATCCGGTGCCCATGAGCCCTGCAGAGCCAGGCGTCTCCATACTCAGGCTCTGCACTTGGCAGCACTTGGTGCCAGAGCGGCCACGAAGACAGGCAGAAAAGTGGACACTGGGAGGGGACTCTGAGACCAGCTCAGGACTGTGATGTCCAGAGGGCCCAGGTGGTCCAGCCCTGCGGGGATCACACGGTTAGAATGAAATTGTACAGGAGAATGTATGACCGGTATCATTGTGCTAAAACCAAAATGAGTTTTAATGTGTTCATCTTCCACTACCTAATAATGCTCATGCGCATGAAAACCTGTCATCTCGCCAGTTTTTCTACCAGCAAGGAAGTGTGCTCTGAAGCAGTTTGGATCTCTCTTCTTCTAGAACTCTCGCCATGTAGATCTCACTCTGAGATCACTCTCCCTGTAGACCTCTCTCCCTGTAGATCTCTCTCCTTGTAGACCTCTCTCCCTATAGACCTCTCTCCCTGTAGACCTCTCTCCCTGTAGACCTCTCTCCCTGTAGACCTCTCTCCCTGTAGACCTCTCTCCCTGTAGACCTCTCTCCCTATAGACCTCTCTCCCTGTGGACCTCTCTCCTTGTAGACCTCTCTCCCTGTAGATCTCTCTCTTTGTAGATCTGTCATCCTATGGATGATGGAAGCAGTTATCTCTGTCAGGCAGCAGTTTACCAACCCATGGGAAGCAGCCTGAAGAGTGAGAATAGCTTGCCAACCCTTCCTGGGACCAGAGATTGAACCCAGAGCCTTAAAAGTGAGCTACACCCCCAGTATCTTTTTATTTTTAATTCTGAGACAGGGTCTTGCTAAGTCCCTAAACTGCCCAGGCCAAGCTGGAACTTGGAATCTTTCTGACTCAGTCTCCCTGAGTATTGAAGATACAGGCGTGTGCCACCTCACCCATTGTGAAAACAGTCTTGACCAAACACTGACATACTATTTTGAGTTAACTCCTTATCGTAATAAATTGTGCCAAAGAGGAGATTTGCTACAGCCCATGGCAGAGGTGACAATACCTTTAGGAGCTGGGAAGGTATCAGCGAACACAGGAGCCAGAGAGCTGTGGGAAGCTGGAATGGTGATGCGCTCGCAGTCTCGAGGAGGTTGATGCAGCTGGGGCTTGAGCTCGAGTTTTACTCGATAGGAGATGCTTGTTATAAATCTGAAAAAACTTACAAGTTGTTCACGTTCAAATGGGAAGAAGGTTCTGAGGCCACATGACCCCTGAGGGGGAAATGTGAGCTCTGATTGCTGTATTTTTAAGATTCCTACTAACTGGTGACTTTTAGCTCCGGCCCCTGCTTGAGTTGTGACCAGTTAGCCGTGACCTTGGCCTAAGGTGAAAATAAATACAGAGAGCAGTAGATCAAAGAAAAACAGCTGAAGGGCGGTGTGTCAGCAACTACAGCTGTAAAGGGAGCACACCATTAGCCCAGTAAATAATCCATCAAAATAACTAGATGACTACCCGTGTACAGCTAGCAGAGACCCATTTATTTGTTATTATTCCCTTCCGTGGAAACTGAGATTAAAAGACGCGACCCAGCATGATGGGACTGACCCTGGCAGGCGGTTTTGGGGAGACCGCGTGGGAGTGGACCTCCTCGTCTTTCTGATGCTCTCTTTCCGAGTTGCAGTGCTCTGTGGTGATAAGCTGAGCTTTTAAAGGGACACGTGGGCTCCTTCACACGGCGAGTCAGTTGACATCCTTGGACTTTGTTTCTCCCGTCAGATCAAGTAGTGCTAGGTGGGATTTGGGGCACGCTCAGTTCTACAGGACCTTCATCCTGTTTTCTAAGGAGAAACATCTTTTCTCAACTTATAAAAAACAGCTTAGCGGACTTGCTTGAGAATGAGACCTGAAAGAGGGCGTGATAGGCAGGTGGTGCCAACTGGCACGCCGCCTTGTGGGGCCCCAGCTCGGCACGGCACGGGGTCTCCAGCCTCTGGCCGGACCCTGCCTGTGCTGCTTCACTCTCTCACCTGCGTTTGAGTGTAACAGTCCCGCCCTGGGAGATGTCGGAAGTCTCCCCAGACTTCCCAAATTACAGTTTGACCATAGGCTCTGATTCCACAAGGCCCGTAGTTCTAACAAGTTGCTACTGTGCGGTGGTGCTGGGCTTTGCTTGTATCTGAACATCCCTAAATCCACCAGTAGGGAACTAATATTTCTGCTGGCTTAAGGCCGGATCCGATACCTGTAATCTGCGCTCTTACTCTTCTTTCCTCCCCTGGAAGCGTGGCATTTGGTTATCAAGACTCAAGATTGCACCGGGAATACCAGTTAAACAGGGTTTCCACCAGGAGCTTCCCTGTGGCTAGAAGTATTTGTGCTTTAAGGTTTATCTGGTAGACTATGCTGCGCTCAGGCTGGTATTAAAACATGACTCTGTGTACTTTCAGCACACATGACTTCCATTTGGGCCTGAGGAGTCCAGGCACGCAGTCTGTATGTGGTCAGTAGTCAGACAGGCCGTTGATGACGGTGAGGAAACTGTGGCTTTGAGCTGCTTGTATTTTCGCTAATGCTGTGTAGAGTCAAGTGGATATCATTGGAATATATGGTTAGTTTTGTTCTCACCGTGACATTAAGCGTGTGTCTGCTCCCAGAGAAAGTGGAGGCTGTGAATCATCTGGGCCCACAGGGCAGGCTTAGCAAGAATTCACGGAAAGCACACCAAGACCAAACCTGTTATTCTGTAATAAAGGAACCAAGCCAAAATTTAAAGAGATAGCGTGCTTAGTGTGCCCTAATGTGTGTGCATCACGGGCTTGTGTCCCTTCACTGAGATGGGAAGTGCTGAGTTCTCCTGAATAAACTGGGTCTTAGATGCAGCTCTATTTTCCAAGCCTCTCTGAGAGCTGCTTTGCTGAATTCTTCAACTTGAATGGTACAAAACCCCTGTGACCTCTCTAAGTCCGTCCAGGCAATAAAACATAAGCCAAGTGCACTAGCCGCAGAGGTTCCTGAGCACTGTGACGTTGGTGGGATGGTTCTTGCTTTTGCTCGAGACTAATCATAAATCAGGCAAATGGCCCTGATGGGCAGTTAGACACTCTGTCCCCAAGGCGTGGGAAGAGCCTACACGGCATACAGCAGCCTGCACGCTCAGCTGCTTTTCCAGGTCTGAGACCTGGCGCTTCGGGTCTGGATCTGCTGCCTTCCCTCCTTTCCCCCCAGAATACTCTTCCGGGTCACGAGCTGGGGTGGAAACATTGGCTGGGTGCTTGTCTTTCAAAGTCTCTCCGCCCCGACAGACTGGATCAGCCACACAAAAGCCCCACCCGTGGCTCAGCAGATGACCGCATAAACTTTCGGAGCGATGGCTAAGCTCCCATCACGCCCCTCCTCAAGAGCTTCATTTTATCTCGACATTGACAAGGAGTTACGTTCACTGAACCTTCTTCATAGCCTCTGTCTTACTCCAGTTTTTCTAGTGAGGAGAGATACAACCACTATGTCATGTCTTGCTAGAAGGTAATAGCTGTACTCGATCTCAAACATTTCACTCCAAGCCTCCCTAACTGTGCTCTTGTATACTCCTATAAAAGCATGGCTGTACATTACATAAATCAAGTGATAAATAGACAGAGAACAACTCTGATGTCACTATTAAATGGTATTATCCGTGTCTTGTCACCTATGTCTCACCTGTGCTTGCTTCTGTAATTGTTATTATTATTATTATTATTATTTTTTTTTTTTTTGTAGTATTGGGCTTGAACCCAAGGCCTTCACACTGAACCTAGTTTTGATTCGGAGACACGGTGTGATAAGGTGCTAAGCTGACCAGGCTGGGCTAAACTTGTGACCCTCCCGCCTTTGTTTCACAGAGTGCTGATGTAGTGGGAAAGGAGCTGTTTTCTGATCAATGAAGTGCTTTCTGATCAACTATAAACTGTGTGTTGACTTAAAACTCTGTGGACTCATGAACTCTGTATTAGCAACAATGTACTGTTTATAAATTCTGTAAAATCTCCCTCATTTTATTTGCTGTCAGCTTTTTCTCAGGAGAATTGAAATCAACGTCAGGGTTTATTCAGATGTCTCAGCCTTCAGATGTAAGGAAAACCTCACTGAACCCATAGGAAAACCTCACTGACCCCATAGGCCGCAGCCAGCTTAATCTTTTGCTTAAACAGAGTCTGTGTAACTTCTATTTTTTGCCATCCATAACTTCCAGCTAGCTAACCAGTAGAACTTACTAAACCTGTGAAACATGCAGCCAACGAATAATGACCCTCGCTCTGTAAGCCTGCCCTGCTCTCCTGGAGAACTCGGCCAGCTGGTGAAGATCTGTCTCCTAGTATGGCCATTGTCTTGGCAATTAAACTTCTTGTTTTACTCAACTCTCCTGTCTTGGATCGATCATTTCAGTTGACCTCCACTGATCTGCTGCTACACTGAAACTGCAGGGACACATCACCGCGTGTGCTGTCTTCTCTGAGAATAGACTGAGATGAGACATATTCACAACAGTCATTCCTTCACTGTAGAGATTCAGTCACCACCTATCAATAATTCTGTTATGTTGAAGCATGTATTCATGGGAAGCTGATCTTTCCCATTTTTCCTTTTAAAAAAGTATCCCATAATGTCACCAATACAGACACTAGTCATTCATTAATTAAAAAAATAGACCTTGGTGGGGGCGGCTAAGTGTGAGAGCAAGGCCCTGGATTTCAGTCCAGCACTGCAAAAAAGATGTAAGATTTATTTCTTTTTAAACTCTGAAGCAAACAAAAATCTATCTGTCTTGGTGAACTTGAGTGATTAGATATTTCTAAAGTATTAGTTTATTTAAATATTGAGTCAGTGGAGAGCAAAGGTAGGTGGAAGACAACTTACTTGCACTAAGACAAAGACTGACAAGTGAGAAGGGAGTAGCGGGTACGCACCTGGCCAGCGTGTGACTTCCACGCCGCGTGGTAAGTGCGTGAGAATCCTGCCCTCTCGATTCCTCCTCATTCTCGCGCTTCCCATCAAAATCGGCCTCGGAGTCTGTGACAAGAGGCGCTGAAGACCCCAGCTCCTGCTTCCACACAGATGGGGTCCTTTGCCCGATAGCCTTAACGGCACTTTTTATACACTAGCATGTTTGTAATGTATAATATTAACCCTCCTTCAGGGGAGCTGGTACCTGGACACGCGTCTTCGTTTCTCTTTTCATCTTCTTCCCCTGCCACCCTCTCATCTCTTTTTTTTTTTTTTT
>PVIR01012038.1:0-45752 GCA_004026965.1 Petromus typicus | reverse complement strand
AAAAAAAAAAAAAAAAAAAAAAAAAAAAAAAAAAAAAAAAAAAAAAAAAAAAAAAAAAAAAAAAAAAAAAAAAGAAAAGAAAAGAATGGCAAGGGCTGAGGATTTAGCTCAGTGGTTCTGGCACCTGTCTCACAAGCGCAAAAACCCAGGTTTGATCCCCAATAACCACATAACAATACTGGGCGTGGAGACTCACGCCCAGCAGCCACCAACACCACATACCACAGTGCCGGGCATGGTGGCTCACGCCTGTAATCCCAGCACTCAGGAGGCAGAGACAGGAGGATTGCTGTGATGTGAGTTTGAGGCTGAGCTCAGGGCCAGCCTGAACTACAAAACAAAACCCTGTCTCAAAAAAAAAAAAAAAAAAAAAAAAAAAAAAAAAAAAAAAAAAAAAAAAAAAAAAAAAAAAAAAAAAAAAAAAAAAAAAAAAATTTATTAAAAAATTTATTTCCATTTGGATCCATGTAGCTTTTTTTTTTTTTTTTTTTTCCGAGACAGGGTCTCACTTTGTAGTTCAGGCTGGCCCTGAGCTCAGCCTCAAACTCATTTCATAGCAATCCTCCTGTCTCTGCCTCCCGAGTGCTGGGATTACAGGTGTGAGCCACCACGCCTGGCACTGTGGTATGTGGTACTGGTTGCTGCTGGGGTGAGTCTCCACGCCCAGTATTGTATGTGGTTACCGGGGAATCGAACCCAGGCTCTTGCGCTTGCAAGACAGGCCCCGGAACCACTGAGCTATATCCCCGGCCCATGCAGCTTCTTTATTAATTTGAAATTGTCATTTTATTTCTACATAAAACATATAAAATAAGGACTTTAAAAAAGCAGTAATTTACAATAAGTCCTGAAAATCATGCTATTATTTTATTTATCAGTTTAAAGACCTGTGAATCTGTAATGATTATGTTACTGGAAGTGAAGACAGAAGTTGACATCATAGTTACATGATCTTGTTAAAATTTCACGGGTACTGAGTTAGAATTTGTAATAGATTTCTTGTCTTCAGAGTCCTCTGCTTGTAATTGGTCTGCCATATATGAATTGGCTATCTATTCCATTTCCAGATGTACTGAGTTTTTTGAATCCATAAAAGTCTATATAGCCCCAATTATAAGACACATTGTTGAATGTGGAAGGTACAAATATATGTACATGGTATTTGTCTCAAAAACATAAATACAAATTGTTCTGGACCTGATAAAGTTCTAATGGGAAGGAAAAAGATAAGAAGGAGACAGAGAAAGAGACACAGAGACAGACCGAGAGTGAGAGAGGGAGATACATTCCTGCTACATGATTCTCTAGGAAGGAATAAAATGAAAAACAGATGGACAAATAGGATGAGGAGAACAATCCAGGAGGAAAGAAGGGGAAACAAACAACCAATGAAAATATGGACATTTTCTACATAGCTGTACTGTATTCTGGAAGTCTGTGCCTCTCAGACTTGAGAGAATATGAATCTCTTGAACAAATGACTAATCTGAAGGTTTGATCAGTTCTCTGTGGTGTGAACTAAAATTTCAGATGTCAACAAAAGTCATAGATGATATTTAACTTGCAAGTACCTTTGTTTAGATAAGACTGACTCCATAGAGATTCCGAAGAAACATTTGACCTGTAAACACTGACTGAAGTCACAGAAAAGAGTGATGTATAGAAAAGAAGCTTATTTAATTTATGAACATGTATTTTGTCAGTAATTTGCAAAACAGACACAGAAACATTAAAATTTCGTTTTCAATTAACATGTAGAGAAGTCAGACTTCCTTTAGCCTCAATTCCACTAATGCATTACTTTTTCTCTGCAGTATCAGGGTATCATCACAACTGATGATTATGAATGGAAGCATCTGATAATCCTCCTTGGGTAGTGATTGTTGAAAATGAGATCTTGTCAACTTTAACCAATTGAAGGAATTATAGTTGAGGTTGCATTAGTATTCTGACACAAACTGGATGAGTGATATTATTATCAACAAAGAAAGAAAGAAGTTGACCTTCAAATTGGGTTCAGTTTGTACTGCAAGGTAGAATGTCATTCAACTAAATGTTCATTATTCCTGATCTTTAGATAAAAGATAACAATGCCTCAAAAGATATTAAAATGAATGTTTTGTTAATTTCACACTTTCAACAATGTATATTGCTAAGATGTCAAAATGTTTCTGGAGTAGCAAAGTAACTAATGTGTACACTAGAAATATTGCAAATAAAAGATGATTGCTATGGGGAATTTGCATAAACTTGAATCTTAAGTAGTTTTTTTTCTGTGCTAAGGCTGCTTGCTTAGAAAAGAAATTTGAGAATAGAGGACAGAGACTCCATGAGATATTATTCTAAATTAAACTAATTAATCATTAATTTTAGGAACATAGATCCAAGATAAATTCCTTATTAGAACAATATTGAACAAGGCATCTTTTGTTAGCTGTGTATTAAGAATTCTCAAATATAGTAGATCAAAAAATGGATTTTATTCATTCTTATATCTAGTGATGAATTTCAAGTTTTGAAGACATATTAATCCTTTACAAGCAAGAGATAAATTACTAACCTTATTCTAACAAGAATATTAAATGAATAAATAAGATTTAATTAAAAATGAGTAATCATTTCTTACACTGATTCTTACAGATCAACGATGTACAAAATGATTGTGAAATGTGTTTTATATTCTGATTAAGAGATGAAAATTTTAATAGTAAGATTTTTGTTTACTTATTTACATAATTTCATAGTGAAAGTCTTGAGAATAATTTTTAAAATTCCCATGGAGAATATAACATGAAGTATATACATCTAAAACTTACATCACTTTTTTATATTGAGGATGCTTAATACATATACAAGTCAAACTTCCTCGATGAAATTTAATATTTTATAAGAATGTGTGTGGGAGTCCAGGGAAGAAGGCACAGCCAGAACCCTTGTGGCAAATTCCAATCCGCTGAAAGCCCCACAGTTAAAGGATTGATAACCAACCAACAAAAAGCCAGAACCTTGAGAAAAAGGGCTGAACCGAGGCTTGACTATTGCTACTCTGAGCAGTGGCAGCCAAAGGCCAGATCCTGCAGCAGCAGAAGCAGGAGCAGAAAAGTCCATAACCTGAGCTCGCCTGCAGCTTTATTTGGTACCAAGCCTTCAACCCATAATCCTGGCATGCATAAAATAGACCAGTCCTACAAGAATCCTTGTGGTTGAAGATTGCATAGGGCAGGGCTGGCATCCTTAACTCCCAGTAAGTCTCAGTAAATTATAAGGCCAATAATCCTAGTGCAGTAATTGTTGTAGTTTAAAATCCCACAGGGTGAGACAGTTGTCTGCAATAATCCCAGTAGTTGATCCCACAGGGCAGGACAGATCCTCAAATCCAAGTAAGTAGATCCCAGTAAGTCTTATGTCTGAGTAAACTGTCCGAGGTTCCCGACAAACATGCTATTCAGTAGGACTAAAAATTTTGGTATGTCAATGAGGTAATGAAAATTACATAAAAGTGACTACCCAGGATGAAAGGAAATCAGTAGGTTTAATGACTAGGAATTGAGAGATATAGGACAAGAGAACAATGAGTAATTAGTGGTATCAATGATAAATTTTATTTCCATTGTATTGCATAGCACATGACAGAATTTCTACTCAGTTGCATCTATGGAATGAGCTGATCTATGTAGACAATTTTTCACTTAATGTCCTGACTACTCTATTATTCCCCTTGTGCAGGTAAGAAAAGTGGGATTAAGAGGAGAATACACAGCTCTCTGGATTTAACTACTAATCTGTTATGGAATTGAATACTGACTACAGATCTATCTCACCTGAAAAGTTTCTATTTTAACCACTATGGCAAAGAGATATTTACATACAGCTTAATACTATTAAAGATCCCAGAAATATCTCAAAATGTTATTTTAAATTACAAGTCAAAATTATCTTCCTGTATATCTGACAGTGCCATATTTTCTATACATTGGAATAAAGTGTTATTTGTTTTGTCTTAGTGAAGTCATTTTCTTAGTTTCTCTCAGATAAATTACACATTCAATACATAGATACACACATGCATAGACAGTTATAGCAACATTATATTTAAATAAACAAAAGACTCACCACTACATAAAAGATGCTCATACTGTGAGAGGCACAGACAAACTGAGGCACATAAGAGGAATCACAAACACACTTTCCAATTAGTCCTTTACTTAGTGGTGGAATGTTAATTTCTTTTTTAAAATCAAGAGAACTCAACAGTACCATGTGAGTAGTCTCTTTCTGCTAAAAGTGGAGCAGGAGGGGATACACTCAAGCATAGACCCTCTAAATAACAAATACCTTAAGATATCTTCAAGAAAAATCCACTTCAGTGATCGTTTGAAACTGAATTTTTGGGAATGGTGCCACACAGAAAAAGGTCACTTGCTCCATGAACTTTGATATCACAAGCTCAAAATTTCCCCTCAGCTGCCACCTCACATATAGAATGTAACATGTGCCCCGTGAAGAGCATGATGACCAGCTGTACCTACACCGAAAACCTCAAAAACTCTTCCTTGCCATCTAATCAACAAGCAGCTTCTCTCTGCTACCCCACACTGGAAATTGTGTCTCTATCAACCCATGGAGAAGGCAGGTGTGGGCTTACCATTCCTTCTTGGACTTCTTGCCAACGGACCATAGAGTACAGTTTGTTTTATTTCATCCTTTGAAAGAACCCAGTGCTATAAATTGGCTTTTGTGGATATGGGCCAATGAGCCCTTGCTTTTCCTCACCTCCACAGGCTCCCCAGGCCTATTTGTTCCAATGGCATAAATTGTATCTACATATGTGAATGTTCACAGAACTTTCCTTTGGATGCATAATAAAAATATATGAGTAATAAGAATACAGAGAGGAGACTCATATAGAGGCACTGATCATTTGACAGTATTTGTTTCTGAAAAGCTCAGCAATTCATCAGGTGTTTTCTGTATTCTACACTAGGTCCCACTTGTGGACAGTGTAGTAACATAGTCCTTGTTTGAAGGAAAAAAAATTAGTTCAAGTGACAGCCAGATGAATTATTATTTCAAGTTTAATGTAAAAGAGTTAGTAAAGGAATCTCTGTACAGTTTAAAAAAGAGGTGAAAAAGAAAGTTCTCTTCCCAGACTTGTTAAGCTAGGAGAGTGGCTGTGTGAACTTTTAGAGTTGACTGTGAAAATCGAGAGCAATGTTCCAGGAAATAGAGTGTGAGCGGCATGTATTTTATGTGAGGATAAGGAGCAATTTTGAAATTCAGGCACTCAGAAACTGTGGATTGCATTCCAATGACAATATATAGAGTCAAGCTTTAAGTAGTGCAGATGTATGAAAAGTAGTGAGAAATTCCTGTTAAAATGTAACTTGGAAGCATTAATAAGGTAAACATGTTAAAGTGTATAAGCACATAAGAGTTTGTTGTGTTTGACAATCTTGCAGTGTCTGAATTAGTAAATCCGTCATGGTAATAGGACAGTGATGAACTGGAAGATGGTCTGGGAGCCCTGCACCTCCTCTCCACCCTTTACATTGCACTATACACCTTTCACTCTTTCTGAGTTCTGTAGTTTATCATGACTTGTATAGTAAGCTAAAAATATACTTTTCCAAAGATCTTATAATATTAATTGTGAGTCATAGAAAAATGTTACTTGTAACTTAACTAGAAAGTATTGGTGTCCACATTGCTATGCAAATGTAGCAATGATTGTGTATTGATTGTTTCTATATATTGTCCACTTATGTTATTGCTTGACTTACAACAAGATATTGTGATGTCTGTGAATGATTAGGGTTTACCCATCTGAGAGGAAGTCATCTCCCCAAATGCCATGAATAATGTCATTATTTTAATGAAATCCCCAGTGAACAGATAATTGAGATTATAAGTGGCAAAAGGGATTAACATTTCAAAGAGAAGCATTACATTTTTGTGACAATCATGCCCCAACATACTTCTCAAAGATGGAAGGTAGGCCCTAAATGAGGGATTTCAGTTTGATTGATTGGATATGGTAATTTTCTGCCTATTTTTGATACAATTTTTAAAGATAAAGTTCTGAGATTATTGTATAAGAGTGGCTTTAATATATCGTGTGACTCTTCTCCTCTCTTATTACCTTCTCGTGTATGCTGTGGTTTGCCTGCCCTCCTGGGACACTTGCTGCTAAGCTGTGATGATTCACTGTTGAGTATGGTAATTAACTCTCATAGAGAATATCATAGGCCCAATGGGAGGTTTAAAAAAATGCCCCAAAGCAGTTAAAATATTTTTATTAAAGTACAAATACAGAGAAAATCTCATAAAATAAAAGTAAAATTCTTCAAAATATGGCGCAAGAACAAAAGATTACTTTATGCTAAGCAATACACCTAGCTTAGTGGAATATTGTTTAGAGAAGAAATACAAATATAAATTCCTACATGGTATTAAGTACATAATTTATCTATCTCCTTCTTTTCCTTTACTTACACATGCCAATTTAAGTGATTATTTGCTTTTAATCTTTAATATTCAGTTTATATTGATGTCTTGACTTTATTGTTTCCATCTCTTCCTTCTCTGTTTCCTCCAAGCAGTGTTCTCACGAGGGACTCAATATCATCCTCTGTGACTGAGATGAAAGTAACTTTCAACCGTGAGTGTATTCAGTGGCATCACTGTGCACTTCCGGGGCCGCTACGTCCAGGACTAATTGTGAATGCAGCCTACAATCTGTTCCAGTCCTTCCCAGAATTCCAGTCTCTCTTTCTGTTATGCCAGACTCCGCCAGAATAAATCACCCGTTGTCTCAGTGCCAGTGGACTGGAGATGCAGCCTTCCCTATTTGGATGGCTACTCTGTAGAATTATGATACAAACCACATTGAGAGTGTGGAATATTCTAGCCATCACTTTAAAAAAGTAAAAATAAATGACTGAAATTAATCCTAATACTTATACAAAATATATATTGATTCAATATTCAAAATATTGCCATTTGAACAGGTAATCAAGATAAAAATGTACTGAGGGGATTTTTTTTTGCGCTCTTTTTTTAAAAGTAAGTCCTCAATATCCACTGAGTATTTTATTCTTATGGTACATCTCAATTCACTTTTGCTGCATGGTAAGTGCTTAAGAACCACATATGAGGAGACTGTACAGTGTTGGAGAATTCAATAAGTGTAAAATAGCATATATATTAATATATTTTCTATAAAAAGTGTGTATTAACTATATAATTTAAAATTAAGTAACAAACTAGATATATTATAAATATATGCCTATATTTATACGGATGTGTTCCTAAAGATGTTGTAACCAATTTAATACAAGAAAAACAACAACTAACAAGAGTCAAACAAAACAAAAATTTAAAGTGTCAATCAATTAAAAATGTATTTCTTGGGCTGGGGATGTAGCTCAGTAGCACAGCACTTGCCCAACAAGCCCCAGGCCCTGAATTCAATTTCTGATATCAAAAAATTTTAACCAACCAACCAAGCAAACAATAGATTAATTTCTTAAAGAGCAACAAAGGAGACTTTTGTCTTATGAGATATCAGCTTTCTCAGAATGTCAATTGCAAATAAATTATAAATATACATTGTTAAGTTGAGTGGTACAAGATAACATGCACTTCTATTTTTTAAATGAATTCTTTCCAATGTTAAAGCTTTCTCTATTTCTCTTCACTCCGATCCTCTCACCACTTTCTGCATTATTTCTATTTTTTTCTCAGCAACAGTGTGGGACCAGAAGATAAGGAAGACAAATTTGTAATTAAATTTTCTGTGAAATGGATAGCCACATCCATGACAAGCACGCGAGAGAAATGTTTGTACAGAATTGCTCACAGTAGTCAAAATAGATATTTTGTTTGCATTCAGATTCTCTGGTAATGACTTTTTAAATGCTTGTAATTGTTTTAAAGCAGTTCTGCCATTCACTCACAGAGACTCTTTCATAACTGCATCGGATGTATAAACATCGGAATTCTGCCCAGTCTAGCTGAAAAGACACTTTTATAACATAAATTTGCAGCCTGTTTCTGTAAAACTCCAAAGCAACTAATCTGTCACTCCCACTGACCACTCACATCAGTGGGAAAAGATGTCAGTTAAATTGATTATTTGATTGAATGCAGTGAACATTCTTTGATATAATTGTCATTTCACCTGGAATATGATTGACAGTATTAGGAAGACAGATACTAGAAGTAAAGTGGAAAACGAACCAAGTATATGGATGGCTTGGACTTGTAAATGTATTTTCTGAAATAATAGATAAATGGGTTAGTGTCCCCACTTAGTTTTGTGTATAGAGATCCATCCTCCTGTCAATGGGTAGATAAAGCAATCGGGAAGCCACAAGCTTCAGTGGAATAAAAGCCAAAAATTAAAAAGTAAATACAAATAAAACACACCAAAAGAGAAAATACAAAACAAACAAAATGTTGAGATTGTAACAAAAAAGTAAAGAAACAAATTTTATATATATGGGGGGGTGGTAGGGTGGGTGGGGCTATGGGAAAAAATGAGAATTAAGTTGTGTCTTATGCTGGTACAAATCCCCATTATGGAGTGCAATCATGATGTGTATATTTAATGTACCAATAAAGATAATTTTAAAAAAATGGACCAGAATCCCTTAAAAAACAGAATGAGACTGAGGTGATTTGTACAGAAATAGCATACCTGTTTTTCCAAATTTTCTCCACTTCTTATTTTTTAAAAAAAAAATCATTTCTTACTCTATAGACTTTGTACAAATGCATGGAACAGACAATGGAGCTATGACTACTAATTTATACTATAGTGATTAATGTTTACTAAAGTTTTATTTTGATAATCTGTCAGAAATAATTTTAAGGAATAATTAAATACATCTTCAATTTTTCATATTCTCTATATAGCTATTATCTAAAGTTTAATTTTTGATCTTGTGTTTATCAATTTATCTACATATTTACTACTGTCCTTGAATGTAAATGTTATATGATAAGGTAACCACTTTAAAGACATTTCATTTAAGGGAAAAGATGACAAGTTCACTTTGAATAAAGTAATTATCAATTTTGTTTACTGATTTCAAAATAATACTCTTGAGAACTGTGTATTTGAAACTTCCCAAAATTTCCTCATGTAGATTCTAAAGTTTCATTATTACATAAATGGCCTTCTGTAAGGATGAATGCCCCACTGCAGGTAAACATAGCTTTTTTCTCACACTAATTGAACAAATTTGGCAGGTTAATTTCTGTTTAAAATCTCATTCCATCACAAGCTACTCACAAAATCTTTGGTGCTTTCCCCCCCTACCCCCTATAACTAGATTTCTTTAATTGCAACATCAAAGAATTATCTAAAATGTAGAACCAAGATGCAGCAACACTGAAATTTTATCTCATTCCGCAAAGAATGGCTGCTATCTCAGAATTAGCCAGTAACAAAGGCTGGTGAGGCTGCAGAGAAAAAGGAACCCTTCTCCACTGCTAGTGGGACTCACGCAACCACTGTGAACATCAATGTGGAGATTCCTTAAAAAACTAGGATTGGAGGTTTCATTTGGCCCTGCTATTCCCCTGCTAGGTATATACGTGAAAGAATTAAAAGATGCTTATCATAGCAGCATATAGGTATCCATGTTTATAGCAGCTCAGTATGATTGCTAAATCTTGGAAACAATCCCAGTGTTCATCATCTGGAGACTACATAAGGAAGATGTGGTTCTTCTTTAAAATGGAGTATTATGAGTCATACTCGTAAGTGAAATAAATAGGTCACAGATGTGTAAATATCATATATCTTCTCTGGTATGAGAAAAAGAAGATGTAAATTAGTTCTAGAATATATAATAGATATTTTGAAATAGAAAATATTCAAAGGCAAATGGGGTATAGGGGTAAGTAACCAGGGAAAAAATAATATGATGGTAACAACAAAAAAAGGAAACAAAGCTTGTATATATTCGGGCCGGGGGGATGAAGGGTGGGTAGCAGAATGGGAAAATGAGAAGTAAACCATGTCATATACTGGTACAAATTCTCAACGTTGAATACAATCATAATGTTCATATATAATGAATCAATAAAGATTCAAGTTTTTAAAAAATGTAGAATTATAATATTAAATGATACCCAAAAAAGGCCAGATGTTATTACGTGATTAACAGGACACAGGTGAAACTCTTTACATCTTTATCTGTTGCTATAGTTGTGTTTGTCTTATTCTTCTCTAAAAATAATATAAAAACAAGCCTTCACAAAGTAGACTAAATCAGCCATTTGTCCCCTGTGCATTATTTCTACTACAAGTACAGTGAATGCTCCCTCTCCCTACACATTGCTTCATTTTACTTGGTATGAAGAAAACTCCTTTTCCTCCTTCAGAAGTCACTAATATCTCTTTTTAGATGAAGTTACCCTTGATTTTTTTGGTAGACTAGGCAGTCTTTACTTGACTTCCCTATTGTGCCTTATAATTGTCTATAGGGCATATGATGAATCTTTTAAAGTTACTGTAAAATGTTTTACTACAGAGTACTTCATGATACTATCATAATTTAATGATATTATAGAATGATTAATATATAATTATATCAAATACTCAACATAGTGCTTAGTAACTGATACTATTTATCTGTAATCATAAATTTAATTATTCATTCTTCCTACAGCCTTGTAATCTAAGCACAATTACTCACCACATTTTAGATATGAAAAAAGTGAGGCTCAGAATAATTAAGTAACCTGCTGAATGCAGATCACACTAAGTAATGACCTGATCTACCTGCTTTTGATCAGCGGGTCTTCCTCCTAACCATCTCACTGTAGTGTATTTCTGCTTTTTTTAAACATCTGTCATAGAGAACGCCTTGTGAATTTTGGTTGAAATAATGAACTAAAATTTGGATTTGCACATGCATGATTGGGTTGGAACTTAAAGATTCAAATGTTTTCCATTGTTTGTTATAAACAGGTGTTATAAACAGTATCATAATTGTTTCTGTTTGAGTAGCACAATGAGATTTCTCTAAAGGTCAGATTGGGAGAAGCCAGGAGCCCATGTTTAGAAAAAGTTTGGCTTGTTTCAAAATACTTGGTCTGAATGATCAACGATCTATGTTAAGACATGATATAGCTTTGCCTTTACATACCTAAGATAAAGACAGATTTGGCAAGGATTGTTAAATACCAGGCATTTTTTTCTCTAAATAATTTCATGACACTTCTCAAAATAGGAAAATGACTTCTATGGATCAAATAAAATAGACTAACTGCAGCCATCACAAATGTCTAGTCTAAATTACAGTTGCAGAAGATCAGAAAGTAGAGAGTGTCTTTGCAGGAGAGAAGAGTTTTAAACTGTATCTTAAGAATATGTCATGTTGGGCAGCAAGAGAGGAAGGAAAGACGGAAATAAGTGACAAGCTGTTTGACAGGTTTCTGAGAGGAAGCAAAAGTATTCATGAAGGCAGTATTCTGTATTTGAGGGCTGCAGGTATTTGAGGCTGTGCTTGACAGCTATTCAGTAGCCAGCATGTTCTCAGGATGTATTTCACAGATGTCCTCAGAAAGAATTGCAAAAAGGTTGTCTGTCATCACTGACATTAATTATAATAACAATCCTTATGAAGGCCAGTATTTTGAACCTAAGTCACTACACAGGCATTTTTCTTTTCTATCACTTTGAAATATTGCCACATTTTCTTTCTCTTAAACTAAGATTTCTTAAAAGCAGATATTAAATGAACACAGATGGTGTATTCAGGTTCCTTACTGTTTGTTAACTAGATGGAAATTTCTAAATTTTCTAACCATCTAGGCAGTGAAGGAAAAGGAAGAAACAGCTGATCATAGCAGCATAGCTTTACAGAAAGTTAAATAAGAAAAAAATGGACAACTCTTACTAAGATATTTCAGCTAGACCTACAGAAAAATTTTTGATGACTAGGGAAATTAGACACTAAAATAGGTTATCAGCACAGGTAGTGGAGTTTCTCTTCTAGAAAAATCATTGAACAATGAACAGACCATATGCTCCAAGGAGTCTGTTCCCTGACTCTCTTGGCTCAGATGGCAGACTTCTTAGAATTCAAACTTCTACAATATAAGTAGGTTTCACATTTTGTTCAATAAAATATGCACTCATTACTTGTTATAGGATCCATGTGTTATTATTTTTAAGTAAGAAGGATAAACTTTCTTTTATTTTTTCACTTTTTAAAAAATTTTTATTGGTACATTAAATATACACATCATGATTGCACTCCATAATGGGGATTTGTATCAGTATAAGACACAACTTAATTCTCATTTTTTTCCTATAGCCCTACCCACCCTACCACCCCCCCATATACAAAAAATTTGTTTCCTTACTTTTTTGTTACCATCTCAACATTGTCCCCTTTCACCTAATTTTACATTGGGCATTTTCTATTTCACAATATATAACATACAAAAACTGAAAATATACGTATAGATACTATAAAAAGGTGACTATGTACATCTGTACTTTTAAATGTGTAAAATATATTTAACATAATACCTAATACATATAATGTTATATAAATAACATCATAGTCATAATTACTAAGACTTAAATTTGTACTTGAACCAATTAAATGAACCAATTAAATTATTTACTAAGCTGAAAAAAGGTTGGTAAAATATGACATAGATCTGATTGATTTAAAGTGTATTTTATGTAGAAATAGAAAAAGTTTCAATTAATTGAGATCAAAGTGTTTGGATATAGGTAATTATTATTTGATTCAGCTTAATACAACTTAATGGAGAAAAAACAGTGAAAAATAAAACAAACCTACACGGAGGGGTGAACTCATGACAGAGGAGTGCACTGAATAGATGTCTTGCTTTATTAGAATCAAGACTGTCTGGAAGTTCAGAGAAGAGGAAGATCAATGTGACCTCAGCAACCTGCATAATAAATGTTTATTGAACTGAATTTACTCAAACTACTCATCCAATACTGTTAGGGAACAAATTTCTTTTTCTTCTTTGGGGTTTTACTTCTCTCATCATGTGTCTTCCTGCTACTAATGTTAACTAAGAGTTTCAATGAATCCTTCAACAAAATATTTTCATGACAGACACTTGAGTTAAACATATCAATATGAATAAACAAAATAAGGTCTGATTGCTGTCATTGAAGTTATTATAGTTCTGTTGATCAATGAGGACCATGTACTTAGAAACACGTAAATCCTGTTTATCACTGTGATTCAGAACATGGCACTGTAGTGCAACAGGGAGAGGAATTGTTATGAGGTAATTTCAGCAGAGGGTTTCCTGAAAGCTGAGACCAGACAGACATTCCTTTAACAGACAGAGCAAGAAGAGCAGTGCACTTTGCTTCTATGTGAATGACAGCAAATCTGCCAAAAATCATTTTGTCCAAATAAATTGCAGTTTATAATTTTATTTCTAAAATGTGAAATACAGTTGTACTCTTTCTTTTATACAAATTTCCATTCAGTATTCATTTATCCAGCTATTCTCCAATGAAATCCAGGCTTCATTCAATAGAATTTTTCAGTGAATTTAATTTTTACAAGGATGTGTATTCCATAAAAGTTCAGTTTTGCAGAAATTAGTGTTTGATGGTATCTTAATGTGAATTTGGATGGGATTCCTCAAAACATTGTAGTTAATAATGAAGGCAAAGAAGTAGGGGAGGGACTATAAGAATCACCAAACAAGAAGAGACACTTGGATGACCGATTACCTCAGTGGTCATGAATTTGCTCATATTTGCTCAAGCCTAATAGTTGATACCAAAAATGTATGTAAATTGCTAGTGACTGATTTCTGAAGGATCCAGAGTTACTGACGCTTCATAATAGTAGCCAGTATCCTCCCAAGATTTAATTAAATACTTCTTTATAGGATGGAAACAAAGTCCTAAGTTAAAAATTTCAAACTAAACTATCTTGGTTGAACAGTAGTATCTGATGATTGGATGTTACCTATGCTTTCTACCCTGGCACAGTACTCTGGCATCTAACTTGAGTCCTGTCATACAAGTGAGTTTTAATAACTTGTACCCCTTGGACCTCCATTCAAAATGTATCTTTTTGAATCTATCCCATTTCAAGAGCTAAGTGTGTATACCGTGATTACTTGTGACTTCATTGTTCATTTTAACTCTATTTCCATAGTTTTCATCCATGCTCTTTCCAATCAAATCATTTTTTTTTCTTTTTGGTTGTTATACTTTCAAGCTGCTCACTTAGGAAATTTTTAAAAAGGGATGGATGAATTTATGAATTCATACTCAGATACACTAGCAAGATGAACTTTTTTGAGTGTGATCATCATTGATATTAAAAGTACTATTTTTGTTCTTTGCAAACCCTCCAGTCTTTGAACGTTTTTAGTGCCCATTCAAAGTGGGAAGTAGAGACTGATTTGGATGTTGGCGATGATGGAAAACTGCCAATCTTTGGAGATGGTTAGGTATCTGAATGAAGTGACTCATGTTCTAACATACTATGCATCTTTGAGACTGAGTTCATGAAAATTTAGGTAATTTATAATCCTACACAGTTGCACAAAGCATCAGACTTTTTTTTTCTTAAAGAAGATTTTTGTTCTTTACACACTTCTGTGAAGTGTCTGTTCATTTCACTTGCCTATTTTATGAATAGGTCTTTTACTTGGGTATGTCTAACTTTTTCAATTCTTTATATATCCTAGATATTGATTCTGTATCTGAGAACTCACTAGTAAATACTCATTCTGTAAGTTGTCTGTTTGCTCTGTTTTTTGTCTTGTTTTGTTTTTTGCTCTGCTGAAGCTTTTAAATTGATATATTTTATTTGTTGATTCTTAGTACTATTTTCTATGCAACCAGGATTCTTTCCAGAATTACTCCCCCTTTTGTGTGGAGTAAAATTGTATTTTCTTCAAATTTGGGGCCTTATAGATACAGTAAGCTACCAGATATGTATGACACATTATTTTTTTAAAAATTAACAGAAATTAAAGTTAAACATGGTATAAGTTTTCCAGAAAAAACACAAGGTGAATAGAAGTCAATATCTTCTGTCTAGATTGTTTTATATTACTGTTTTATTCTATATATGAAACAATGCTTGGCAAGAATAAAGGGACTATTGTAAACATGAAACCGTTTTCAGTGGGTATTTTTATTTTCACAATTCCAGTTAATTTTTGGAAAATCAAAAAAGTTAACTATATATTACATACTATATATTAGTTCTGTATACAATATACTATAGTATATTCAAATTTTGTGTGTGTATACACACACACACACACACATATATATATATATATATATATATATATATATATATATATATATATACCATGTTGCAGAATTCTTTTTTTTTAGGATATAGAGTCTCATTATGTAGTTCAGGCTGGCCCTGAACTCACTATGTAGTCCAGGGAAGCCTCAAACTCACAGCAATCCTCCTGCCTCTGCTTCCCAAGTGCTGGAATTACATGCATGAGTCACCATGCCCAGCATTGTGGTGTATGGTACTGATTGCTGATAGTCGTACCTCACCACACCCAACATTGTGATAAGTGCCTATGTACATGGTTACTGGAGATCAAACTAGGGACTTTATATTTGCAAGGCAGATGTTGAAACCACTGAGCTAAATCCCTAACCCCTATGGTGCAGAGTTTTTGTATCTGGTTGAATAATATAAGTAATAAGCAGAAATCCCAGAATGCAGTAATTCAACATAATTCTCAAAATATCCACCTGTAAATAAAAATAATATTTTCATAAAATGTATTTTTAATTGTTATCAAAAATGTTTTTTGTGCGCTGCTTGTCAAAACTTAGTTTTGATTGACACTAACTTATTAAATATATACACTACTCAAAAACATGGATTAGCTCTTCATATCAATCAGAGATCATTGGATATACTACTTTTATTCCTATTTCTCTTCAGAACATATCTGTATTTTGGATTCTGGGAAAGTGTTCATTCATTTATTTCCTCAATTCACATCAAATATTCACCATATACGAGGGACAGAATGTCCTTTTAATATGTTTGGTCAGTCAGGTCAAGACCTTTAGAACCTCATTTCAGTAAAGTTATCTCATTGAATAAATTTGTTCACTGCTATCTGCTGGAGAGTGTTTGCCAGTAATATCAGTGCTTATCAGGTTAGTGCCTAAACTTTCATATCAGCACAGCAATATCTGATAGAAGGTAATGACGTGATGACCTTTCTCTGCTCAGATTTCCTGAGGCTCTTTGCTGAAATAAACTGTAGCTTGGATATACCTTTCTTGTAGGCAGAAAACAACCTAGGAACAGATCTAAGACTTTGGAGGCATGAAAAGAAAACTAACTTGAAAATAGAGTTCAAAGAATGAATGAAATATCATGAGAAAGACCTGACATAGTTGCAAAAGTTGTAGTCAACTTCAGATTCTTAAAGCCCTGACCCCTGCGTGGACAGCTTTTTGAGGCTTGAAGCATATCTCACACATGTTTAAAATCTATGAAACATTTTCCAAAGAATGTTTTATACTGAATGCTGCAATTCAAAAATGTAGGAAAAATCCAAGGATTTTGCTATCAAATACTCCCTACTCATGGAGTTGTTATATATCATCTCTTTTACCCCTTTTCCTCCACCTTGAAATAAATCATTTTCTCTTAGTTGAGAAAAATAAATAATCACAGGAGAAATCATGCTATTATTACATGAGTAATTGCTCAAATGCCATTCACACACATAACAGAAAAGATGAATAGTGTGTTCTGTTCATCCCATGAGGACTGATGAGCAAAGCCACTAGTCTCAGAACTTAACATGCATCAGAACCACAGAACTTCTTAAAATTCAGATTTCAGGACCCCCTTCTGTGATTCTCTGATTTAGTAGGTCTGAGATCAACAGAGAATTTGTCTTTCTAACAAGTTCACAGGTAAAGCAGACACTACTGGTTCACAGACAACACTTTGAGACCTGCCAGAGTAATGTGACAAATGGATTTCATTAGAATTTGATTCCAGCCATAAAGTAAAAATCAATTTGGAAAGGGTGGAAAGATCATTAGTTCTGAAGCCAGAAAAACTTGGACTAGGTTTTTAGATTTGTCATATTCCAGCTACTGACATCCTTAACTTCCAACAGCCAATATTACCTCAAAGCAAAATAAAGATTCTGTATCTTATGTCAAAAGCTACTGTTGTAAGGATTATTAAAATATTTTATTAAAATGCATTTTAAAATTATCTCCTATGTACTATGTATATCAAATATTTAACATCTAATCGGCTTCATAACAATATTGTTGTAACAGTGATACATTCCATTAATCAGTTACAAAAATGGACTTAAATGTACAAAGAGTAGGCATATCTTCTGCAGGAGCTGGCCACAAAATGGATGCAGACCAGGGTTTGCCTGATCCACTGATCATGTTTCCAAACCCCTCAAAACTGCTGTCCCCAAAATCACCCCAATGACAATGAATTCTTGTCTCTTTTTTTTTCTTTTTTGTAAAATTAAGAACTAGGCCTCTGTCTTTATTAATAACCTCCTTTGAATCTAAGTCTTCACGCTGTTTCTCTATAGTCTCTGTTAGCATATGTCATCACATTTTACCATATTTGATACAGCTCAATCTCTTCCTTCATTCGGTGGGTAAATATCTTGCTTTGCCCACAGTCCTTTGTAGAGCCTTCAGCTTTGAGGCAGATGGTCCAAAGTAGACCTCTTGACCTTTTGAGAGATAAGGTTATTTCTTTCACTGTAACCAAGTATTATATCACCAGCGGTGATATTACATGTCAAAATGTAGTTGTTATTGTTCTCTAAGAACAATCATCCTCCAGTGATCACTTTGTTTCTCTCTTTCTTTCTCAAGCCTAATCTAGCACTGATATTCCCTAATAAACATGATAATGAAAATTGAAAATAAAAGAACAAACATTAAATCTTTGTAAAAGGAGAACTATCCCTTATTCATGCATTCTTTAATGTTCTGTGAGCACTCATAGCAGGGATTTTCAAAGATTAAAGGCTCCAAAACTTGCAGTGACCCATCTTTGTACCACTCCTCTCAGCCTGAAAACTTATCTTTTTAAGCGTACAAATCAAGAAATCTCTGGTGATATATGACTGACTTCAGAATTTCCAGAAAAAAAAAATAGAATAAGTATGCTCAACTCACCCTTTCTGCTCTCTCCTCCTACCCCTTTACATACACACAGATAGATCCTGGTTGAGTTCTACTGAGAATACTTATCACACAGGTTACTTGTAAAGCATGTGACAGATTCATATTTCAGTTTCTCAAGTCTCTGCAACATGCTCTTTTAGATGAATCCCATATGACTACATGATGCATGTGGAGGGCAACCTTCTCTATATTTACCCAACAATTAGTACTTCAAATAGTATAATTTCTTAATTTCAGTGAGGGAGTTGAATTAACTCCCCACATGATTATGAAAGTTTCAGATGACTCTCTTAATGCAGCACCGGCCAATTATTATAGCCAGGGCCATGTGTCAGAACAAGTGGTCTTGCAGGTTTCATTGGGGAAATTACAACTATCCTTCCTTTGTTTGATCCGTGTAGATGCTGTGGGGTGGATCACACCAGATGGTAAATGGTCAACAAAGAGTCAGCACCCTTTGTGAAGGTAATGCAGATAGAGGTTTTGGAGCCATTCCAGTAGGATGATTGATGACTATACCATGACCTCCTTCATTACCACCTACCCCTTACTCATTTTTGGCAGACAATGTACAAAGACAAAATATGAGACTATGGTAAACTACCTTGAAATGACAGTTTCTCACTGCTGGCATTTTAGAACTACCTTCACTTCTTAGGAAACCTTGTAAGAAATTGCTTCTTCTATGTATTATACAAAGGGATAGACAAAAGAAAATGTTAAAAGTTATTTAATGGAAATAACTAGAAAGACAGGTGCTTGATGATCAATTTTTATTTGTTAGATAATAGACTATGCAAGTATGCTAGAGATATAGTCTGAAGCTTACTTGCCACTCAATAACTATCAAAGCCTTCAAGGAATAGAGAGAAATGGTACTTATGAAGATTTGCTTGGATGTGCACCCATTCCTTAGATATAAAGTACAATAAAAATATGGTGTATTCTTAGATGCTTTTAAAATATTACTACAGTAAAAAAAAAAAACCTCCAAGTAATCTCCTCAAAGTATTTCCCCTCAGTTTGAACACATTTTTTACTCCTCAGTTGTGTGATTGTAGCTGCTAGAGATCCTGAATTCATTCCTAAGTATTTATCTATCATCATCATTTTGAATTTACAGAAGAGATAGGTATGATGCCAGATTCAATGAACAAAGTGGATAGGGCATAATGTCTCTAAGAACTTATCTCCCCATTAGACACTACTCAATGGCTCAATTCACTGCATTTTTTTAATCACACCTTGTGTTACTTTTTTTCATTCTTGAAACAAAATATCTGATACCCAAAGTTAGAGGGGAAGGGGGTTTATTTGACTTACACTTCCTTGAGCATTCAGTTCCTAACTGGTTGGCCTGGAGGCAAGGATGGCAAACAGACATCTAGAGGAGAAGCAACATGGTATATACAAGGTAGCAAAGACAGCAAGATGAATTTAAAAGCAACTTACTTCACCTTTTATCTTATTCAGACTACTTAGGAAGGGTAGCAGTCATTGCCTTAATCCCAGTGCCTTTGAGCCCAGCCACCATGGATCAAGCCATATAGTCTAGATTTTCCCACTTCTGGAAAAGCATGAGGCTGTGGGGGAACATTTAACATTTCACGCTATAACATTCTTCTCCTGGCCCCCAAAGACTCATGCACATTCCTTTAGGAAAAAAAGCATTTAGTTCATTCTCCAAGAGCTTTTATGATTCTAACAGTACTGGTGAAAAGTCTATGTCCCAATTTTTCTCTGAGATTTGAGGCAAACACTTTGGTATAAGTCCCTGTACAAATGAAAAGGAGGTTAAACACTTCTAGAATTCGATGGTACAAAAAGAGATACAAACAGAAATATACAAGATAATGGACCAAACAAAACCCAACAGTATAAATATCACACCCCATAGTTCCACTTCCAGTCCCCTTAGCAATCCGAAGCAAGTTGTAACCTTCAAAGGGCTTGGGTGGCACTGCCCGGATGGCACATTGGGTGACTACAGCTCCAGTGGCTTCTCTTTGGGGCCAACCCTGTTCACTCCACGTAGCTTTCCCGAGACAATACACACTCCTGGTTTCTCCAAATGCGTGGAGTCTCTATTGCATCTTTCACTTCACATTCAGTGCTTCACACTCTGCCCTCTAAGGGGCACACTAGTCTGCACACTCAGGCCTTCTTATGAAATCTGGGTTGTAGCCTTTCTTCCCACAAAACTCTTGCATTTTTGGATGTGCCTAAAACCACACAGATGCCCACTGAAGTCTGCTGCCATCTAGAGCTTTAGTAAGTCTTCTGTCTCTCCTGGCTGTAGGGGGTTGAGTTCTTGGATGGCTGAACATTGTAAACCCAATTCTGAAACAAATTCTGAGGCAGCCACCATTCTGGAACATGTTGTGCTGGGGCTTACTTCTCAGAGGAAAGTCTTTCACTTTTGCACTTTTGAAGCTGCAAAGGATGGAAGTCCTGCTGCTTCTTATGAATCCCTCAGGGCATCTTTTCTGTTCTCTTTTTCCTTCTCAGCAATTATGATCTCTGGTCTATCTCTGCAGGCTCCAGCTTTATTGGAACTCCCTTTCTGGCCACACTGAAAGCATTTCACACCATTCTCCTGAAGCTTTTGCTCTTGCATCTTAGCATAAATCTGGCTAAAAGTTCCCCATAGCAGCCATGTCATGGCCTTAATGGTTGCTTCACTTGAAATTTCATCTGTGAGATTAACAAGTCTGCCACTCTTAATCTCAGTCTCAGGCAAAGTCTTTGGACAAGACCAAAATGCAAATAAACTTTCTGCCAACACATAACACACATCACCATCTGGAATTCAATCACCAGTGTGGTCCTTCTTTCCAGAAGAAACCTCTCAAGAGTCATCCTTACTCTCTGTCTGTTTTTCTGAGCTCTAATCAGAACTTCCTATACAGAGCAGCCTAAAGCATTCCAGCTCCACTTCTGCAGCCTGCATTTCCAAACCTTCTCTAACTCCGCCCCTTCCCACAAGCCAGTTCCAAAGGCTTTGAGTCACATTGCCAGTAGTGTCACAGCAATGACCCCACATCTCTGGTACAAAATATCTGTGTTAGTTATTTTTATCTTGTTGCTGAGACAAAATACCCAACACATAAAGTTACAGGAGAAAGGTTTATTTGACTTAGAGTTCACAGAGGTTTCACTCCATAATTGGCTGGTTCAGTAGTCACCCTCCTTTAATCCTTGCATCACACATGGTAGGTTCTTCCCATCTTATGATTACATGAGGACTTGTTGGGACACAAGGCATGAGCCGTAACACATCTTCTGAAGATGCCAAAGCAAAATGACAAGAATGATAGATGTTAATGTAGTGACTGGGGATATTTTGAGGTGGATTAATGTCAAAGTGTCTTCTACTACAGTTAAATTTTTAAATTAAACATCTACCATATATTCTGATTAGTTCTTTTTACTTTTTATGCAGATTATATTCTTTTTACTCTAAAATAATACATATTTGAATTTATAGAACACTACAAAAATCACTTCTCAGCCTTTTGGCTAAGATCAAGGGCAGAAATCTACAGAGAATGGTATGTCTGGGTTTCCTGCAGTGGAGCTGCCCCACCTACAATCCCACCATCACTACTACCCCACTTTGCATTGCCAGGGTGCTTGCTTTACTGAATCCTGCTCTGGTGTATTTTGAAAAGCTTAACAAAATACCTCCTGTGATAGAACATCTACCATGAGAACTTTGTTCTAGTGTTTCTTATGAATATCTATGAAGAAGGAAAAAAAAACAAAACAAAACAAAGCAACATGCCTCTGTTGTGTTATGTGGGTTTTTTTTTTTAATACTATGAGTGCTATAGATAATGCAATGTTTTATATTTATTTTTTCACACTGATGAATAAAATCTTCAGTTTTTCCAGTCTTTACCACCATCTCGGGACATCTGTCTCCAGGCTTTCCAAGTAAATCCTCCAGCCTTTTGACAAAAACTGCAGCTTAGCAGCACAGGTCTATGTCTTCCAACACTACTGTGCAGTGAGCTCTGGGTCTTTCACATTTGCCACCAGGTCATTCGGCTTCCACAAGGGACTCTGCAGGCAGCCATGGTGAGGCTGCCATATAAATCATTCGTACACAATATATATGATACTACAGATATGATAGTACGTAGTCATATATAATATACAGACTTTTGTATCATATAGTAAATCTGTTACTCAAAAAAGCCTGATTAATATAAAAATACCCACCACTTGTATTATTAAAGTATTGTGAATCTCAGATAATGACTAAATAAAGACAACCAGCAGAACTAGAGATGCTGTCAATGGTGTCCTTTTTCTCATGATTATACTGCTAAAATTAATAATATCAAATAGTGCTTTCTCTTAAAATTTATCTTCCTGTGTAGAAATTCTTCATTTGCAACTTGTTTTCTTCTTTACTTTCTGTGTACTTTCTCATCAAAAGTAGTCTGTGGGCAGGGCACTTAGCTCAGTGGTTTTAGCACCTGTCTTGCAAACACAAGGACCTGGGTTCAATCCTTGGTAACCACGTACAATACTGGGCATGGATATTAATGCCCAGCAGTAATCAGTACCACATACCGCAGTGCCTGGTGTAGTGGTGGCTCACACCTGTAATCCCAGTGCTTGGGAAGGCAGAGGCATGAGGATTGCTGTGATGTGAGTTTGAGGCTGAGCTCAGGGCCAGCCTGAACCACAAAGCGAGACCCTGTCTCAAAAAAAAAAAAAAGTCTGTAATATGAGCTTATAATTTTAAATTTACTTTGAACTAGGTACTTGAGTTTCCTTATCAGTGGTATGTTAGATGCAAAAATGGAAAATGATAAGAACAACTTGAAACCTGATTTTTATGTTGCATGAACACTCTCTTAAACCTGTGATCTCAAGACCGTGTCAAAGAACAAAATATGAACATTTCAAAGCTGCCTTAACAGAGAGTTTTTGAAATAGTTAAAATGTTTGTATGTTTGATGTTTGTGTTTGTGTGTGTACATGTGTGTGCAAGTGTTAAACATAGACCTTTATGTAATTACACAATGGAATGAAATGCCATATCAGGTTGTATTAATCAACTTTTCATTGCTATGATAAAACATTCAAAATAAGTAAGTTAAAGGTGGAAAGCACTACTCAGGTTTATGGTTTAACAGGTTTCAATTCATGGTCAGCAAGAGCTATTGAAGCCTATTTGCTATGAGGCATAACATCATGGCAGAAAATCATTGTAGATAAAAGCTGCTCAGCTCATGGTAGCTTGGAAGCAGAGCGAGTTTGAAGAGAGAGGGGGAGAGAGAGAGAGAAACAGCGACAGAGAGTAAAAGCAGCCATGGATCACACACAGCTCTCAAAGTCACACCTCCATGGCTCACTTCTCTCAAAGAGGCCCCACTTTCTGTTCTCATGATCTCCAATTAGTTCATTAATGAAGTGCAAGTCCTCATGACCCAGTAACCTTTTCAAGGCTCATCTTCTGAACACAGAGAACATTTCTCCCCAGATAAACTGTCATTTTTTTCCCTGAGACACTGAGCACTGCTTAGAATGAACCTATGTAAGTACTCCAATTTGAGAGTCATTTCCCATTTGCGTTCAGCAAAGAGGAGCGAAACTGTATCACTTTAATGAAGCGGATTCTGTTTATTGGGATTCCAGAGGCCGTACTAATTAGCACTTAGCTATGAGTAATGCCAGGGTTAGTTGACATTTAGCAGAGCTCATTGCACTGTCTTATTCAGTGACATTCTGAAAGAATGCTTGGTGAAACATCTCTGTATGGACTGTGCTTTTTAGAAATTAGGTCAAACTCTTTACTAGCACTTCAAAGTAAGAAACATGTTTTCCTTTGTCTTGTTTATGGAAAACTTAATAACAATTTCCAGCATATTCCCTTTCAAAGGACGTATTCAGAATCCTGAGTGCTGTGTCCTCTCACTCTTCTATTTTCTATTTCAGGAATTTTTCATATCAAAGGACCTATAACCTCATATCCCCAGTGAAGCACTGGAGAGTTGAGGTAGAGAAAATGAAGGTGAGGGAATTAAAACACCTTTTGTACAGGGTCTAATTCACACTATTAAACCATTCTCCCTGAAGACGTAATATTTGTCACTATGGTTCAATATCCAGATTCAATTCTTTTGTTTTCTACCTCACAATTGTCACACTTGCTTTCTAGCAGTAGATATTGTTTTTTTTTTTTTTTCTCTTATATTGCCCCTTCTCTGTTCCCACTAATAGTGTTGAATTTTACATGAGCTCTGTTCTCCCACTTTTTGGTGACTCAATTAATAGTGAGTAGCAAAGAATTATTCTTGTGTATTCCTAGATAAACCTCATGTTCTCCATCTCTTTGTGGCTCAGAGAACCCACCTTTCTTCTTCCTTAGGCCTGGAATGTAATTGGCAGATGACTCCCAGAACAGCACTAGGTCCCCTCTTCTTTCCATTAGTAAAGGATGTACTCTCTATTTCACTTACACAAATAAAATCATTCCTTAACTTATCTGTGAGACCCAAGTTGACATAAAAACAGCCATTTCATTAAAAATCTCCTCCTTGTGTCCTGTAACCTCCCTGTCAACCTGGTACTTGTCTCCTTAGGAAATGTCCACCCAAATGATATGCGCAGCTACAGATTGTATATTTTTAAAGTGCATTATTCTATAGGAACAAATGATCTAATAGTTGCTATTGGTTTCTGTAATGACTCATTCCTGCACTTTAACAATAGAATTATTGAATCGCTCCTGTATAGAAACCTCCTTATAATAGGTAGGGCAAGTAGTATATTTTACCTTTAAATACTGTGTCTTAGTCTAACTCGGTGCATTCTTTGGCACGGAAAGATGACCCTCAGGTGTGTGATAAAGCTCTTGAATGGACTTTAAAATAATATTGTGTCCTCAAAGACTGTCTGTCACTCAGTGGGACTTAGTCCCAACATTCCAGTATATCATATGTGTGATGCCTACAATGTGCAAACACACACACACACACACACACACACACACACACACACACATATACAGATTTTCTCAACACAATTATATCTGCAGGACTTAATTTTTGTCTTCCCTGAAATTTATGAGCAATCCTAACATTGTAAGGAAATATTTAATTGAGGGAAAGAAGCTGAGAAATAGAAAACATATTGCCTGTGTATTGGTAACATTACTAATATCATTAAATGTTATACTAATAAATAAATAAATAAATAAATGGAAATTGAGAAGTGTAAGAAAAATTAACATATTCAGTAAAGTGATATTTACTTTATAAAATTAATGTTATCAAGAGTTAATGTATTTTGAACAGAAAATTTGGGTGACCATCTTATCTGTGGGGAATTTATGGTTTCTCACTACATATTTTTATAAGTTTCTCAAAGGCATCTTGAATATGAAAGTCTCTTAGACACTTTTGCATTCTAATGTGGAAAAGATTATTTTCTACTTAAATATTTATCACTAATATTAGCATGAGATAAGTATAAGAAGTTGAAGCAATAAAGTACTGTAGAAACTGATGTTAGTATAACTTCAGAAATATATATTCTTACCTTCCAACTTATAATTAATATGAACACAACCATCTCAGAATAAATTGTGTTTTAAAAAAGACCGATGAAATTATATAATTACTAACAAAATTAAATCTCATTACAAGATTAAGCACATGATTGGTATTATGAAATGAAAAAATGAAAAAATCTTGAAATTCTAAGCCTAAATAAATACTAGTCTTTAAAGTAGCTTATTCCTTGAAAAATATTATTGGTTACTCAATCTGTTAAATTCACTATGCATATACTCTAGAAACACCAAAGGAAATTTTAAAAATCAAAGTTAGTGTCTGTGTAGGATCATATGATACATTAATGGAGTCAAAAATGGTAAAAGTATATTAGAGAAAAGTACAATACAGCAAAAGTGAAATGATTAGTATAGAAACTAATTGCAAGAATAAAGTGAATATAGAATCTGATGTATATAATAAATGAAGCAAAATTCTTGGCGTTTTATGAGTTGTGACTATATGATGATCTAGAGACATCATCTCTCAAACCTCGAGACTTCCCAAAAAGGAGAAATGTAAACACTACTTGGCAGGAAAAAGAAAAACAAAACAAAGAACAGGAGAGGACAGCACCCTTGACAGTGAACACAGGAAAACACAGACAGCGGAACGCATTATATATCACACAAATGTTCAGAAGTTGTTAAACTTTATAGACTATAGTCGGTGCTGTTAGGCTTTGAACTCGTCAATGATTCTGGATAATAAAGTTATTTCTCAGGAATGTTCTGCTTTGATGTGGACTTTGTAGAATGGACTCGTAGAAGAGCACACACATTGAGCTTTGTATCCTTTTCTCTTTCAATACACAATATTTAGCAAATAACTTGTAAGATAACATGAAAATAAATAAATATGCCGGTGGAAGAAAGTACATGACAACAAATATCTATCTGAGGAGTACAAACAAGGAGCAGAAGGGTAGAATGATAGTGTGGAGTGATGTGTTGGGGAATGGAAGAGGGCACTAATGCCAGGGGTCAATGTTAGAAGATGAGTAAGGAAGAACTTGTGATGCCAAGTGTGTCTAAAGCTAAACCAGTTTCCCTGACTGTCTCCTTAATTTGTGACCATCACTGTGGCTGCTCTTTCTAGTCCAACTCTAGTGCTGCAGATGTTTGTGAGTAACAGTCCCATCCACTGACACAGATTCTCTGGGTCTGTTATGCTGAAGGATACCATAGGGCCTTCTCTAGTACTGTGTGAAGAAGCAAGGTAGCTCCACATCTGGGGATTGCAAGGATATGAGGATTTTAAATCAATTCTGATAACTGTTGTCCATGGGCACTTAATTAAGGCAGGACCTTTTCAGGAAGCTGCTTTTCTTGGAATGCAGCATTTGGGTTCTGAGAAAGAACCTTTCTAGGGAGCCTTGTAGACAATGAGCAAGCCTCCTGGAATATCAAGTCAAAAGGTACAAGCATGCTGACGTGCTCAGTCCAGAAGTGAGTCATGCAAAAGTCATGGTAAAGCACTCTTGCACGCATCAGTGAGGGTATTTCCTGAGATAACTGTGTCAGGAACTAAGGCTAGTGAACGTGCCCTAAATGTAAGCAGCACTGTCCATTTTGCTGGGGATGTGTGGGTGAGTGTACTGGATAGGAAAAAGAGTGTAAGAAGGGAGAAGTTTACTCTCATAAGTACAACTCAGATGTGATTTGTTTTTCCTACTAAAATTATCCTCAGACATCAGACTTCATGTTCTTCAGCCTTTAAATGTAGACCCACATTAGTGAATTTTTAGGGCCGTTCTAGGCCTTCAGCCTCAGACTGGGGCTGCCTCACTGGTACCCATGTTCGTGGATTTGAGCTTTTGGTCCTGAGCTGCTGTTCCCGGCTTTCCACCCTGCAGATGGCCATTTGGGGACTATCCAGCCTCTGATTGTATAAACTATCTAATAAATCACCTTTTATAATTCTATATACATTCTGTTTGTTTGGTTTCTCTGGAGAACTCAGACTAATAAAGCCATGTAATAAAAGCAGTGTGTTTGTTATGTTTTCAAGCAATCCACTAAAGACTACATATTACTTTTTTTTTCTTTTTTACATTGTTCATGTAATTTGATAATAGTGATGTGCTCAAGACCCAGTTTCTCAAAATGCAGCAGCAGGATGTTTGAGGAAGCAGAGAGGTCCCTATCATAGCCTTGCTGCCTTTTGTCCTTGAGACAGATCACAAAACTCAGGAGAAATTCTGACCTTCATCTGAGGCAGGTCCTATGATCCTCATTTTAGAGGTGCCCTTTCTATACCCAGAGGAAAAGGACATTCTTATAAAAAAAGACACAAGGACAAAGTGAAGAATCTAAAAAAGTAGATCTTGCTTGAAATCCTCCCTCTCTATTACCAATAGATAAGAACCTATTTTCTGATTACACACATCTACAATTTTCCACTCTTCACTAAAACTAAGCATCAAAATTCATGTTTTCCTTTGCTTTGAGGCTTGACTTCTAAAGATACCTCCATCCATTGTATAACACTTATCTTAAACAAACTTATGTACCTTTCTCCTCTTGAGCTATCTTTTGTTGTTGGGACTTCAGTCATGAACCCTGTGATGAATGAAAAAAATATTTTTTTTCCTATAATTGTCAAAATTTGGAGGCATGTAACAGACAGTGACAGTACCAATGCTGCAGTAACAAAAACCCTGCACTGACAATGGAAAACCATATTTCTTTCTTTTTTTTTTTTTTTTTTTTTTTTTTAGGTTTTTTGAGACAAGGTCCCGCATTGTGGTTCAGGCTGGCCCTGAGCTCAGCCTCAAACTCACATCACAATCCTCCTGCCTCTGCCTCCCGAGTGCTGGGATTACAGGCGTGAGCCACCACGCCCGGTCCTGTGGTATGTGGTACTGGTTGCTGCTGGGTGTGGGTCTACACACCCAGTATTGTTATGTGGTTACCGGGGAATCGAACCCGGGCCCTTGCGCTTGCAAGACAGGCGCCGGAACCACTGAGCTAACTCCCCGGCCCAAAAACCATATTTCTAATTCAAAACTATACTATTAAAAGCTCAAAGATTTAAAAGTATCCAAAAGATCATTTGATATTTGTTAGAAATGAGATGTCTTGAAACCATGCCTAATTCTCTAATGCAAAAACAATAAAGATTAAAAATGATGCAATTCATTATCCAGACATTTCAACTATCAGTGGATCCCTCTCACAATTTCACCAGCCATTTACTTTAAGTTGTTCTTTATTCAGAGGTGTTTGTTGTTGCAAATTTAGAGAGAAAAATTTAGTTCACACTGTAGACAGCCCATCACCATATGTTTTGTTAGGGGGTGAATAATGAGCACAACACAAGCCATCAGAGCTGAGAAAGGTAGAGTTTCCACCGATAGCCATTAAGTTTGAGTAATGGTGTTTTAAAAAGACAGGTTCGAGTGTTGCTCTTTAGGAACCCCGATAGCAATTGTGCTTTAGCTGCAGGTTCCATGATCCAGGCGCGAAGCTTCGGCTCCACTCAGCCCCTTGTGTGTGTCACCGATGTTTGGTCCCCTTCGATGGTGTACATCTGTTACCAGTTCCCTTTCAGGGAGCATCTGCTGCCAGGAGAAGAAAGCTTTTAATATGTTGATTTATCATCTTTAGATACAGGTTTTATTGCTTGCATTTGAATATTGTATTTAAGGTGCTTTTGTGATTACAGATGTTTTACATATAAATTGCTTTATATTAGAAAAGGCTTTTTTCAGTATTTTAAAGGAAACTTCACATTCATGTGTTTTACATTTTAATATCCTCTGCATTGCCAAGAGCTTGTGAATTACTTTCAGACTGTAATGGCAGTTGGTATGAGGAAGAGCATCTGCGACTGTTAGTGCTTCAAGGAGAAAATTAACTCTGGGTGGTGCACTCTCTCTCTCTCTCTCATTCTCTCTCTCTCTCTCTCTCTCTCTCTCTCTCTCTCTCTCTCTCTCTCTCATCTCTATCTCTATCTCATTCTCCTCCTGTCCCAGGAACCCAAAGTTTTTAATTATTAAGGGAAAGTACAATTATTATTTTACCCCCCAAAAGGGATAGAATAGGTCACTATAAAAATAACTTTCCACTCCACAGCCTTTATAAATCAAGTACTTATGTGACTCAAGTTTTCACACTTTTTTTGTCACCTGTTTCCTGTCATTTTAAGAGAATCTGGAAGTCTGTTAGATGGCATAGTCTTTGAAATAATAGCACCATCTACTGGCTGATACTCTGCTCACTCATCCTGAGAAGGAAGGGCTAGCGAAGCAGCTGGTTTAGAAGGACACACACTAAGCCACAATGTACTGTGGCTCTAACAAAGCAGTATGTAAATGAAATATGTAAAACTCCTCACCTAAAACATGAAACAAAGTCTAGTCACATATGGGGACAGTCATAGTAAGTAAACATTATAAATTAAACATTTTAAATTAAGCAAGACTATCAAAGAGGTATTAAAATTTTGTATAAGGTAACATTGGTTTTATTGTTGTCATTGCTTTAGCTTTTCTGTGTCCTCCTCAACATATGTGTTCATTTAGATAAAGGTGAAGAGTAGGGGAGGCCCACAGATTGTACTTCAATCTGTCCTTGAACTAACTGTGTAGCCCAGGATGACCTCAAATGCCAATTCACAGTAATCCTCATGCCTTTTTTGGACCCTTACATGAAGACACAACCAAACATGCTTCATCCCTGCAGAATGTCATCCAGTTCCCCAAAACGCCTAGTGGGAGGTGCTTGTAGACACTGTTCTTAAGCTTCCTTCCCAGGGGAGTAATACTATTTCATTTAACAACCTCAGCTGTATGGATCAATGACCATGGAGAGTATGTCTCAAAGCTCTCATAACAATAAGCCACAGGCTATTTGAAGAATATATTGGGAAATTTGGATACTCTAATATGCCTCCATTTCTTTCAGGGACCCAGAGATTAAGAGTCACTTGGCCCCACGCACAGCCATTTCCTTGACCTCTTAGCTCACAGGGAATGCCTTTACCTCCCACACGTCTACTTCAGCCTGTGAGCACTCTTTCCTCACTGGCCCAAAGACCAAGTTACTACATACACTGGGAAGTTTTATGCTTTCTTTCAGTCAAGTTTATTTATTTTTTCCTAAGTTGATTCAGCAGTTTTGTTTTATTTTGTTTTGTTTTTGTTCTCTGGCTGCCACATCTCTTTCTCTAATTTCCATGTTATTTCACCTTTGATTTCAAGAGGAGGTGGAGGCAAAATTTCTCTTTGAATTTTATTTTAATTATCATATTTTTAAGTAGCCAGTGGCCTTTGTAGAAAATAAATAGCTGGAGAAAACATACATTCTCATAGTTGATTTTCTTTTTCCAGTCAGTTTCTTTGAGATTTCAAGAACTGTAATAAGTAGGAAATAAGCAATAGAACAATTAGAATGTCAGCTATAAGCCTAAACTTATGTATCAGACATCTTTAAACTTTCCTTTATCTAGGAAAAAATATATGAAATCCAACTCAAACTTTCAGTGACTTTTTACAGCCAGTAAAAAGTCTTCTTTATCCACTTGCCTCTTTTTTTTTAATTTTGCATTTTAATGTCAAAAAGTGACCTAAGCCCCTGAACATGATAAACATACATTATTCTATCACCAGGCTATGACCCAAAGCTCTCTTGTATTTTAGAGAAGTTATTATGTCCTCACTTTCACTGTAGAAGCCAAGTATTTCCAGTGACTCAATTTCTACTTAGTCTCACTTTGTCTTAATTATTATAACAATCACAAGACAATGTTTTGAGTTGTTAACTTTATTATTGTTCATAATACACAAATCTTGGCTAAATTATAAGTGTACTTCCTTTTAGGGGGTTGAGTCAGTTCTCAATTAATCAATGAAGTGGTCATATAAGTTGTCAAATACCTCTAAGAATAATAAAGGGATATGGAGAGTCAGTTCTAGAAGAGGCTGAACAGTGAGATCATCCACAAAAACGTGCGGGTGATAAAGACAAGTGGTAATTTAAGGGATAGTTTCTGACCCAACGAAGTTCCCCCTCACTGGTTCTGCCTCTTCCTTTACTGGGGAGGAAAGACAAAACCAGAAGGGAGCTGGAAGATAGTAAATGAAAACTAGGGAAATACTTGCCTTTGGTGTCACATTCCAAGGGATGCTAAAAATTCAGTAATTAAGTAAAGATATGATGAGTGATATATCAAAAGTTTAGACTATACAAGTGAATTAATTTCTCCAACAGCCACACCAGACATACATACATCTTAAGTGAAACTTGGGGAAGGACAACAGAACTGATAGGTAACAAAAAAAAGAGGAAAATCATGGATGGGTATCAGGAGACTGGACAGCATTCCAGTATTGCCTGAAAGTCCAGGCAATGGTAAGTGTTTTGGAGAAGCAATGCACAGACAGTGTATTAGTTTCAAGGTCCCTTCTAGAATCAGAGGCTTCAGAATCAAAGAGGGCAAAACTAGGAGTTAGAAATAAATCCAAAGAAAAGTCAAATAAAGCAAAGATTCTGTGCCTGAGACAAAGAGAACCCAGAGAGGATAGGTCCAGCACTGGCCAGGCTATGAGTAGTGTGGCCTCAGCAGCAGAAATCCAGGCAGAAGAAAATACAGGGGAAGCAAAGCTCATCTCAGCTAATATGATGCCTGCACCTTCTGTAAGTATGCTCTGTGTCACTAAGTTAAATCCTCTCAAGAAAAAAGAAAAGTAGAGGTATATAATCAACTTGGTTGTTACTCTGGGGAATACCTTTTTAAACTGCAAGTGAATATGAACTGAAATAAGGGTTTCAAAAACTAAATTAAACTTGGTTCCAGAAATATATAATATACTTTTCCTATTTGCAGTTAGTACCTCAAAAAGATGATGTTGGAACATTAGCTTCAGTGTCACTTAGATGCTTATTAAAACTGTGGAATCTTGAGTACCAAAGCAGAGGTACAAAGAAGAATCTGCTCATGGTAGATCCCTTCTGTGAGAGTCAGTTCTGGAAAACAAAGGTACCTCCTTCTTAATGCAGATGAGAAAACACTGTATTGAATAAGCATCACCAGCATCCTGTACATACAGGATGGTGTTAAATTGATTACAAAGTCTGGACAGAATTTCATACAAATGTACAAACAAAATCAGAAGAAAATAAAACTGTACTTACTTCCTTGACCTAAAACTGATTTTAGTCATCTATGCCCACAGAAACTCCTGAGCTAATTCTACACTTAAGTGCTCAGAGTTCCAGAATCACAAATCCTATGAATTCTCATTGTGAACCTGAAAGGTGAGTTCATTTACCAGGCCTATTGAAGGAAACATTCTAAAAAGAGAAGGTTGAATATGCAACAATGTGCTCTTTAAAGAAATTTCATCATTTTGCCATTATATTACCAGAATGAAGTTCACATTTACCTTTGAGAAATATTATATTACCTAAGCAATTGAAGTAAAGTTTGATCATGTTCAATTGCCAGTGTCCCAGGCTCTGATCTATATATAGTCAATGTTACAAGCATACCTGTTGCTCTACTTCTCAGACATTTCCAGTACACAATCAACGAGACTGTAAACTTGAAGGCAGCCACATTTTGTAAAGATCCAGAGAGCAAATATTATAGGCTATGTAGTCACTTTTAAAATTATTCAGCTTTTCTGGTATGGAATGAAAGAAAGGAAACACATGAACAAATGAGCATAGTGATATTCCAATAACATTTTTTTTTATAAGAGGAAGCATGCTGAGTTTGCTTACAGGTCATAGCTTCCAGAGTCCTCCTTCAAATGTGCTGTGAATAAATCTTTTAAAATACAAGGTAATGGTAGCTAAAAAGTAGGGTTTCCCACACTGTGATCACACATTCATAAACCCTAAGTCCTCTAGCAGTCTTGTCACAAAATCTCTGCAACTAAACCTTAGCTCTGTGCTGTGAATTCGTAGCATATTGAGAGCACTCCTTTGCCCTTCTCAGCCCTAAATTATCGCACACAAAAACACTTATAAATGCTATTTTGATTAAGCTGGCTGTGAAATTTCTTGCTGTTGACCTTTCACACATTTACAGACGTATCTGTGACATACTTAAAATCAATACTAGAATGATGTTAAGTAAGGTTGCCAGTTGTAGAACACTTGAAAAATAAGAGCTTAATAATGTTAAAAATAATTTTAGCAGTAGTATCTTTGTAATATGGAAATTTTCTTTGTTGATTTGTTCTTTGATTATTAAATAGTTGGTCCAGGTAGATAGGAAATATTTCTGGGGATTTGGACAATTAAATTAGACATTCAAGGTCACATAGCAAATAAGTTAGATCTTGGCTTAAAGCCTCTTTTTCTACTTGTTTTTCCAGTAGACTTCTCACAACATAATGTCCTTAAGCAGTAATAGCACTATTAATGTAGTTGATAAAAATCTATGGTTTAAACCTACAGCTCTCTTTTAGAATTATCTTGAAATTCATGAGTAACCCATATATAACTATTATGTTGACTTCTATTTTCTTTTATTGTACCTTGCATCAAGGTGCATATCCCTTTAAAAGAACAATTTTAATTTGTTCTCAATGAGGTGTTGTCCACATTTTCTTTTATATAAATTAATAGATTATAAATTAGCTAATAAGCTTCTTCCTTTGAGTAAGTTAAGTTCTTTGATAAGATTCTCACAAATGAGTTAATTTACTCAAGGAAGTCCAAAGCAAATACTTGTCTCATGCTGATCTTAAAGGTGTGTTTGATCTCCCACATTCTTACCTACTTACTGGAGAACATCTGCCCTAATTATCTTGTTCTTTTCTAAGCAAATATTAGTTGCACCTGAAAGTACATATTATTGAGCTTTCCATTCCATTAGGGAGGTCTCAATTTTTATCTGTGTTCTCTTTCTCTTTCCATTATTGCCCTATGTATCTTTAGAGGTTATTCAATGAAGTTAAGAGAAAGAGACTTGAATTCTCAGCATGAAAGTCTTAGTACAGAAATTGGGAATCTTTTCAGACACAATGGTGAATACAGAAAAGGCATACAAAGAATAAGAATGCTCTCTGTCCTTACGTTGCTTTCTTCCTCCCCAAACTACTATCAGTTCTTTTAGTAAAAGGAATATGTTGGTACCGAAAAATATCATTATAATGCAATTTTTTTCTTGTTAGCACTAGTGTTTTTCTTTTGATACTTGCATATAAAAGTCTCCCAACATGTTTTTGCTATAATGAATGGAAATATATTCGCTCAAAAACCTTTTAACTTTCAACTTAATGGTAAGATTCAAAAGGGAAAGTGAAAAACTAAAAGAGAAAAAAAAAACAGTACACTACAATTGCAGGTACAAGCACATAGCTTGTCAGCTTATAATGGAGTTCATTTGGGAAGTTGAAATGATTCAAGTTTTCTGATGCTGTACACTATTCCTGTTTTTATTTTTTATGTAAGCTTGTATTGTTTCAGAAAATATTTGAGGCACATATCATGTAGAAATTGAATAAATAAAATATCATTGAATAATTGTACTGAACAGCTTTCTTGTTGCTGGACACAGGGTCCAACACACACAACTAACAGAAGAAAGAGGTCTAGTTTGGTTCGCATCTTCTGGGGATTCAGTCCGTGGCTAGCTGGTTTTAGGAAGAAACACATTGGGAGGGCATAGTGGAGCAAAGCCAGCTAGCTTTGTTACTGCAGGCAGAAAGCAGAGCTTGGAATAGTGCCAGAGAGGAAGTATCAAGGAACCAGACTGAGCAGCCACAGGTCCACCTTCCTGACTCACCCAGACCTCCTGGAAGTGTGCTCCACCCACTTCCCAAGCTCATCACATTGATACCATCAAGTTTATCTTAGAACACAGGATGCCATTAGCAAACAGGGGAAGATAAATGGAAATAGATAGTTATTCCTGGATAGAGACAATGAGGTGAGAAAGGAGAAAGTGAAAGTGTAACAAAGAAACACCCATGTATCTGGATCATAGTCTACATCTGTCATTATTGACAGACAGTTAAAGCAAAGAATAAAATAGCATGAATTATTATAAAGCAGAATGACACTATTTTTAGGTGGTCAAAGTGCATTATGACATTGAAATTTAAAAGAAATAACATGGTCTCAGTATCATGGACTAAGTTGTGTGTGATAAAAAAGAATTGTCTGAAATTCTCATCCACAGAGTGATCATGCTTAGAGATAAGGCCTACAAGTATGTACTAAAGGTTAAAGGAGGCCATTGGGTGGTAACTGAACTAAAAGGATTCATGTTTATGAGAAGAGGAATAAATGCCAAGAAGTAGTAAGAAAGGAAAGGACATGTAAAGACATTGTGCAAAGGTAGCATCTGTAAACCAGAGTCGCCCCACCAAAATCTGTCCCTGCTCACACCTGGTGATACACATCTGGTCTGTAATTTAAGCCATTCAGAATGTAGTTCTGTTATACCAGCATGAGTATATTAATACACTCAAATACTAAATTCTAACCTTGGGTAAACCTTGAAAACACTATACTAAGTGAAAGAAGCCTGATACTGTTTAGTAAGTGTGAAACAACACAATTGGACCAATTGATGTTTACAGAAAGTAAAGTAATGTTTGTTTAGGGACTGAAATAATAGTAGGGGTAAAACAAAATTGTCCATTGAAGGATGAAGTGTTTTGGAGAATGGGAAAAAAAGGTTCTAATGTTAATTTTAGTGAGAGATACATGTTCTATGAATACACTTAAAATTTTAGTTTTATACTTTTACATAGGTAAATAACTCAATAAAGCTATTTTTAAAGCGTTATTGAGGCTATAAGGATATAAGTGATACATGAGGTATACTAAGAATTAAAATTTTTAAATTGGCTGCAATTTAGATCAGTGTGTCTTTAGGGTTTTTTGTTCATTTGTTTTGTTTTTGCTTGTTTGCTTGTTTGACAAGGTCTCACTTTGTAGTTCAGGCTGACCCTAAACTCACTATGTAATCCAGGCTGGCCTTGAACTTTCAGCAGTATTGTTTCTTGCTTTTGCCAGGCAGATTCTGGAACCACTAGGCTAAATTCCTGGCTCAATGTGTCTTTTGATTTATTTGGCGTAGATTTTTTAAAAATTTAGATTGCAATCAACAAAAGGTTTTTAATTTTCTCTTTTTTTCCTCTCTTAGCAGTTTCTCTTATCAAGAGATTTTCTTTTTCCATTATCCATTCTTATACATAAATTCATGATTAATACTTTGAGGGAATGGCAGAATAATCTGTGAAGGGAAATGGTCTATACTAGCTCTTGACAGACAGAAGATCTTCATTCTCTTCACTCTTTGGTTATCTCATTATTGTGGTTTTGAGTATGAAAGGAAGTGTCAGATATTTTGTGCCTCCTTTGTTAAAGGTAAGCTTGAAGATCACTAAACACTAAACACAGAACATTGTTGTTTTGAGTAGTATGTCCAGAGGATCACTTGGGCACTTATTCGAATATCCAGGCCAGTGACAAAATGGACTTAAATACTGAACACAAATAGCAGGTGTTTAGAATTCACATTATATTGGGAATTCCCCAGAAGGGAGCGGCTCAAGTGGAGTCCTGATAAAAAGGCTGTGGAACTTGGGCTATAGGTTGAAGTTAAGGGGCAGTACACTTTGAGTTTCTCTTGTGGTTTGGAAACAAAATTAGGATGAGGATTCCAATGTGTCCTACAGACTGTATTGTTTATAAATGCCTTTGATGTAGAGACAGAGGATTTAGATATGAATTTTAATCCAGGTTAATTACATAGTAGTTAGGAAGAGTAATCAGACTCTAAGACAAGCCAATTATCGAACACAAAACATAAAATAAGCTTCATTATTATAAGGGTTAAGGTAACCTTTTGTTAAACATTTTACCTAATGTGTAAGAGGATAACAAAGTAGGCCACTATGGTATTTATTTGTTATTATGATGAAATATTTTTAAGCCCCCAGAAATACCCTTTTAAAATACTCCAATATATTAATATATAAATATATGTTATATATATAAGCATATATATATTATTTAAAATATATCCTATAAGTAATTAGACAAAACTAGTTATTATATAAGTGTACTGAATATGAGTCCAATGAAATTTGAAGGTCATACTTAGATAACAATTTTAGTTTTTTATATCACAGTACACAAAAAATCACATCAATATTTAGAAATATAGCAAAATACAGGCAGAAGCACTGAAAACTTTATTAACTGTCTTACATGCCACAGGAGTCAATCCCATATTAGAATAGATACTCCAAACCTTAGAATATAACAAATCACTATGCACATGTCCTAAAAGTAATTATATTTACAACCTAAGAAAATATTTGACAGTAGTAAATTTCCTTTTTGCTTTACAATAAGGTATGAGAGCTTTACTCTGAAATTAGATCAGATCATGAACATAAATAATATTCACATACTACATATTAAATAGAAAATTATTATATAAAATAGATTATTTTAAAAGTTAATAAAGGGCTGGGAAGTTAGCTCAATGGTTCTGGTGCCTGACTTGCAAGCGCAAGAACCCGGGTTAGATCCCCAGTAACCACATACCAAACTGGGCGTGGATACTCACACCCAGCAGCAACCAGTACCACATACCACAATGCCAGGCATGGTGACTCATACCTGTAATCCCAGCACTCGGGAGGCAGAGGCAGGAGAATTGCTGTGATGTGAGTTTGAGGCTGAGCTCAGGGCCAGCCTGAACCACAAAGTGAGACCCTGTCTCAAAAAACCTAAAAAAAAAGTTAATAAAGTGGATGTTTGGCTGGAGATTTAGCTCAGTGGTTCTGGGGCCTGTCTTGCAAACTCAAGGACCCAGGTTGATCCTCGGTAACCACATACAATACTGGGTGTGGAGACTCACACCCAGCAGCAATCAGTACCACATACCACAGTGCAGGGCATAGTGGCTCACACCTGTACTCCCAGCACTTGGGAGGCAGAGGCAGGAGGACTGCTGTGATGTGAGTTTGATGCTGAGCTCAGGGCCAGCCTGAAGTGAGACCAAAGTGAGACCCTGTCTCTAAATAAATAAATAAATAAATAAAATGGATGTTACTATGTATATATAATTTTATACATTCTTAAAGACTATCACAAATAAAGTTTTAACTTCACAGCAAAATTGAGATCTGAGATGAACCTCAAACAACACAAGTCTAGCATCTCCTATTATGGACATCCCTATCTGAGTAGTATGTTGCAAAACTTCCTACAAATGTCTTACAAAATTTCTACCTATTATCTATTAGGGTATAAAAAATAAGCAGTGCCATTTTGATAAATGGGCTTATTTCTGAAAATTCTCTCTTTATCGAAACATTATGATCTGGCAAGTGAAACCTTTGATGATGAAGACATGGCCAGTTCTGTTCCTGGGACAGAACAGGGACATTTTATCTTATGTGTTTCTCATATGTGTGATGCTGTAACATTTTGAACTAATTTTCTTACAATGCTTTCCCTGCTCAGAATATCAGTTCTTGTTTTGTCCCTATGATGTATGACAATTTAAAACTCAGTTTGAATGTTGAAGCTGAATATCACTTCTTCTAAAATATTTATCAGCTTAATCATTTTTGTAAACCACGATCATTCCTTTGTGTCTTTACACTCCAGATGCATACATTGTGCCAGTTCATCTTTGATTCTCTGTAAAACTATGATTTCTTATGTGATAGAACTATTTCTGTTTTAGCTAATACTATAATAGCTGCTATTATATAGATGTTTGAAATAAAGTAGGAAGAAGGGAAAGAGGGAGTGAACAACTTCAGCAAAGGTAAAATTTAATTCTCATTATGCAAAAATCATCCCCTGCTCTTCTGTAAATTTGCTCAACTCTGCTAAATTTTATTCTTATTCTTACCTTTTTTCTATATCCAGCTACAATAAAATATGATCAGAAATTATTTTCTGCCTCCAGTAGCTGGTATACCTAGTATTACCATAGTGACCCCTCGGACAACCACCTTTCCTTGGGATCACTATGGCTTTTATGAGAATTGGGCTTTCTGTATATTGAATCTTTTATTGCTCCTTTCTTTCCTTTTCCTTCTGTGTTTTCCTTTTCAATAATTAAACCTTGACCATTCTTGGCATGTATTTAAAGTATTTATCTTTCAACAGCTTGTCTCATAAGAAATGCTAGAAGGTCAAATGGATTCAACAAAAATACTGCCTCTTGGACATATACTAGGAACAAAAGGAAGGATTTTTTAATATACATGACCTCATTTCTCTTAGCCATATGGGAGGAGATATTTCTAATCGTACAACTATTATCTAGCTGGGTCACATCCTATAATACTGCTTAGATATCTAATAACTCTTCTAGAAAAAGTAATGCCAGTATTTTTCAAGTATGCACATACAAGCTAGTGGGTATGAATGATAATCTATAATATGAATGAATAATACCAAGCTCACATGGCATTAATAACTGTTACCAATTCCATGTTAGATATTGGGCTTGATGTCAACCCATTCCAGTTTCATATTAAAAGATAAGTACTTTTAATCCCCACTTTACATATGACAAAATCAATGCTGGTAGAGAGTGGATGGTTTGCTAACTTATATAGCTGTGTGGCAAAATCGGTATTTAAATGGGTGCCCATTAGTTGAAGCTGTTATAATTACCTTCATCCTACAGAATTCCCAGCTTAGCTCACTTCACAGGATGACACACAGCCATGCCTCAGCCCTTGAGATACATGGGATTCTCTGTCATATAAAATGTTGGCAACACTTTTCCCCAAAAAATAGCCTGATTGTGTTCAGTTTTCCTTATATCCTCCCTTTGGGAAGAAAGTTATACTTACAAGCTAAACGTTTCTGACAACACTTGTAGCCTTAGTCTTAGTTGATTATAGCTTATTTTTTTCAGTTTCACTTCAGAGGTGGTTCCACTTATTTAAGGTGACTGATAGAGTACATTTTCGTCGATCCCATTTTGTGTACTTCTAAGTTAAAAGACAGAACTCGCAAGTATACCTCCATAGCTTTTTAGACACTGTCTTCTTTTGAGTTTAAATTACTTACATTTTCTGAGTTTCAATCACTTGTGAAATTTTAGTTGTTTATTGTCCATCATATTCACCTAGGTATATTAGATTCTATTAGTTGTCTAAGGTTTTCTTGGTTATCGTCTTGTTTTTCTGGATTTTTCTTTGCTTTGACTTGTCATTTTGGATAAAAATGTTTAATTTGAAAGACTATATATATTTTTCCACACTCAGGAGAGTGTTTCATGCTTTTAAAGTGTTCATTTTATGTACTTATTCTTGATCCTTATACACCATAGAATCTCTGTTTAGTCACTCATAGATATACGTTCTTCTCCAAGTCTCTTTAATTCCAGTTTTCTGAGAGAAGGGTATACAGATGTTTTTACACTTGAGTTATGGCCATTCTACTCAACATTTTTACTAACTGAATTAAATAAGGTCAATGCAAATGCAGAGCTGGAGTTTCTTATTCCAAAACAAAAAGAAATTAAAAATACTGAAACAAGTTCTATCCTTCATAGTCTCTCAGTGTGTCATGCTGCTTTATATTTCTCCATGCAATGTTGTTCAAAGTAAAGAAATTTAAAATGTAAAGACTTAGTGGAAATTATATTGTTTTACACTCTATGTATTGTCAATTTGAGAGATGTAGGAGGGATGTCAGGGAGGGGAGGGGAAGAGTAACACAAAGGATCGTGACATGATATGTACGTGTTGTATGTCCTTATGTTGAATGTGTTTATGGTATATCACAAATGCATAATAATAAAAGTGCAAATATCATCATTTATCTCATATGTAGAATTGTTGAGATTTTATATTTCATATTTTGTATTACATATGTGTATAGATATTTTATTCTTACTAAAATAGTAAAAATACTAAACTATTGAGCTCTACTGTTTTATTTTTGTATCTTGCCACATGTACTCTGCCTTCTCTACCTTCCACCTATTGATAATCAAGAAAAACAAGGTAAAAGATCCACAGTCACACCCCATGCCTTTTCCTTCTGTGTCATTATTTTCAATAGAAGTGCTTAGCTCCTATAGGGTGCTACAAGTAATGATTCTTGCCCCATGTTACTGAGGACACGACTATTTTGTTGTGTGTGTGTGTGTGTGTGTGTGTGTGTGTGTGTGCAAACACACTTGAATCAAGCTCTGGTTCAAGTGGCATAGCTACTAGCATGTCCACTTTCCCAGACGGAGATAATGTATTTCACTTGTACTTAGGCATCTCCCTGTGTCCATCGGGTTTCTGTGCTATTAAAGTATCATGTCTGCCCTGTGTGAATTACACAGCCAAAGACATGTGCTTTCCCAAATCAGCTCTTCCTATATGCATGCTCCATTGCCACACACCACTTTTGAAACACAAGATAAAATTACTAAGACTTTACGAATGGTGACAGAAGAACATTAATCCACATGCAGGGCCCTTCTGTGTGCAGGTGGGGTGCAGCTTCGCACATACCCAGCCTCAGGGACAGAGTTTACCTTTGCTTCTCCGACCTCAGTGATACCATGTTCAATTTGTCTCTTAATACACCACCTTGGAAGGTTACTTTTATTTCCACTGATACCATTGTAAAATTCAAATAAGTTGCTTTCTTTTCTAATCAAACTATATTTTCATTTAAGGACTATAAAGCACACTTGTATGCATCTCCTTTACAGTTTTTTCACCATTAATGGACTCTAAAAGCCAATAATTAGCATAGCGATTCGATTTTTCTGTGTCCTTGCTTTCAGTATTGTGAATCTTCTTCATTGACTGACAACAATTTTATTCATCTCAGTCTCCACAAAGAAAATTCAAACTAAAAATCATTTACATAAGGAAAAAAATTCACTTGAAAACACTTCAAAACAATGATTCAGCAAATAAAGAATGAAGACAAAACTTTAAAAAGGAACACTATATATCTAAGATTACCAAGTATCTGTAACTGAGTTCACAATGCAAAACCTTCAGATGACTGTCATATTCAGAAATGCCATGCCCTGTGTTCAGACACCAGCATAACATTATTTTTGCTAAAAAATTCAAAATAAGCTAAAAGTTTAAGATTCCATTTATTTGAGGGGGGGGGCAAAGCTATAATAAATAATTCTATTAATTTTGTTTATCTCTCAATAGAAATATTTTCACTTCCCAGTTATTGATATGAACTGCATATGAATCTTCAAAGCAAAGTGAACTGTCAACTCTGGATTCCATACTCCAATGTTAATATTCTTCAGATCAATTATAGATGGGTGGGATCTTAAACAGGAATGATGATTGGACACCCATCATATAGTTCAATATTTCATTTACAGCATAATGTCTTGAGGGTCTCACTTCTGACCTCTCAGATGTCCACTGGATAAGCAAACATGAATTTATCATGCAGAAGCTGTGTGACTTCAGATTCCTATGAAATGAAAGAGGAACCACTGAGCTCTGAAGATGAAAATGGAGCCATCTACTTTGCTTTCTCATCAGCAAGAAGTTCTTAGTGTTACTGAGATAAATTTTTATTTACAACACTCATTAGTATTTTACTTGGTAGCTTTGTTGCTCCTTAGGAAAAGGAAGAGTCTAGGATTACCGTGAGGTTTGGTTATTGACCCTTGAGTCCCATTTAAGTCCAACAACTTTGATAACTAAACACCAGCCAGTCCTAGAGCTCTTGTCACCATGACATCCTTCATAGCAGATTATTTCATTGTAGAATAGCACTGCTTCCTTGCTGAATAATTCAGTATTGTCTTCCAGAACACAAATGTTTACATTACCAAGATATTCTTACAACATCCAAGTTATTTGATAATTACATTATATTCAGTATATATCATATTTACTCAACTTAGGGCTAGGTTGGTATGTGATGTTAGAGAGATTTTCTAGCATGTGTGTAAAAATAAAATAAAACATCCTTTCCAAGTGTCTCTTTCATGCAAAGGTAGAGTCTTTTGAGGATAATTAGATTTCATGGGGTATATTCTCATCAGTGGATTCATTGATGGATTCAGGGCTGAATGTGCTGTTGTTAGGTAATGGGTTTTAGTTAGAGGAAGTGGGTCACTGGAAACATGGAATTCTTTTCCTCAATTTATCCTGGCTTCAGTCTCTGTGCTCCCTGCTCCCTGACTGCCATATTGTGAGCAGCAGTGTTCTTCTTACCTTTCCTCTGTGCTATTTCTGTCTTCAAGTCATCCCGCCATGGACAAAATCCTCTGAAACTGTCAGGAATTGCTGGGATTACTGCAGACAATTCCCCCGCCCTGCGGGATTTTAAACTATAAGGATTACTGCACTGGGATTATTAGCCTTAAGACTTACTGGTATTTGCTGGGATTTAAGGATGACTGCTCTCCTTATGGGATCTTCAACTATGAGGATTACTGTGGGACCACCCTGTTTTATGCATGCTACGATTATGGATGTGAAGGCTTGTTAACAAATAAAGGTTCAGTTAGCTTCAGTGAGCTTTTTCTGCCTCTGCAGTATTTGGCTTCTGCTGCCGCTGCTCAGAGTAGCAAGAGTTAAGCCCAAGCTCAGCCTTTTTCTCAAGGTTCCAATTCTGTTGTTTTTCCGCTTTTTAATCCTTCTGCCGTAGGACTCATGGGAGACTGGAGTTTGCCACTAGGGTTCTGGCTGCATCCTCTTCCCATCGGTCACAAAACTGTCAGCCAAATAAAGCTCTCCTTTCATGTATAAGTATCAAGTGTTTTTCTCATACTGGAAACATGACTACCATATTCCCTTTACTTTTTCTTTCTGTGTCATTTTTTAAGATTCTTAAATATTGTGAGAAAGTTTTGGGTTTTTGTTTGTTTTAGAAGATCTTTTATTTATTTGTCCAATAATTAGTGTACCCATATTTACAGTTAATTTATAGTTCTTATATAGTCTGTGTTAATACTTGCTCTTAATTTTCATCTCGTTTTTCTTGTTTTGAAGACTTTTTCTAATTTAGGTTGTGTATTTTTGGGTTTTTTTGGAGACGGGGTCTCGCTTTGTAGTTCAGGCTGGCTCTGAGCTCAGCCTCAAACTTACATCGCAGCAATCCTCTTGCCTCTGCCTCCTGAGTGCTGGGATTACAGGCATGAGCCATCATGCCTGACACTGGTATGTGGTACTGATTGCTGCTGGGCGTGAGTCTCCACATCCAGTATTGTATATGGATATTGGGGATCGAACCCGAGCCCTTGCACTTGCAAAACAGGCACAGAACCACTGAACTAACTCCCTGACCCTTGAAGACTTTTAATAACTCTCCTTCCTACTTACTTTTCTATATGACATTACTGAAATATAATTTCCTAGTTTCAAGAAAAAACAATTTATTGAAATTTATTTTTTGAGCTCAAGTTAAATTCTGTAGTAAGTTGCAGAAGCTGATATACAACCTAGGCACTTAATCATGAAATAGTACTAGATTCCCCCTGAATGTTTCAAGAAGTTAAGGCTTTCTACCTTTCTAAATTAGAGTTCATACTTTCTCTAATAATTATGAAGTGGCACGTGCTAAACAGGATAGTAATTTAAATATTATATCATAAAGATACAAAAGTAGAGAAAAGCATGTAGTGAACACCTCAGCTACTGTCATCCAGCTCATAAAGAACAGCAGTGAGTTCACCTCTGCTGCCCAACTGCTTTCCCTTGGGGGCAAAATATTTTAACCCATGAGGATTTACAAAACTTTTTATCTTTAATCAGATTTACATATACACAATCTAGTTGGCTAAGATATCATTACCTCTCCAAGTATTATCAAATACTAAGCTCTCTCAATTTTTTTTAAATCTTTATTGGTACATTAAATATACACATCATGATTGCACTCCATAATGGGGATTTGTACCAGTATAAGACACAACTTAATTCTCATTTTTTCCCATAGCCCTACCCACCCTACCACCCCCCCATATATATAAAATTTGTTTCCTTACTTTTTTGTTACAATCTCAACATTGTCCCCTTTCACCTTATT